>CAJNIZ010003558.1:131097-162687 GCA_905231905.1 Symbiodinium pilosum | reverse complement strand
TCCTGACTCGTGCCTTTTCTTTTTCCCGACTCGTGCCCTTCTTTTTCCTGACTCGTGCCTCTTGTTCCTGACTCGTGCTTCGTTCGCATGTAGGATATATACCTCAAGTTAATACACTGGTTTCTCTGGGAACTGTCAGATGCTGAACTTCTAAAAAGCATACCTCCTCCCCAGGCGCCTCCAGGCATGGCCACGTCCGCAGGCTGCGGCCAGCGAGCTGTAGAGAATTACCTGACTATCGAAATAAGCACAGGCAGGGTTTAGAGACCATCAGGGATTCAGGTTTAGGGCTGGGATTTGTTGCTCTCGGCGCGCGGTGGGGATGCATGCCAAGAGGGGCTTAGGGTTTGGGGTTCGAGAGCTGATCTTTGGGCGGGTGCCGAACAAACACCCCAAGCCTTCCTAATCCCAAGCCTCCCAAACCCTCTCATCATCCCAATACAGCTTTAGGAGGGGGCCTAAGGGGAGAACATCCGATTTTGAGAGGCCTCCAGTGGGCTTCCCTTTAAAGCGGACTACAGTAACCCACTAAATTCCCGCAGCTGACTATTAAGAAACCTTCCCAATATCATGTCAGTGTATCATGGGCGGAACATGAAATATTGGGCGGGTGGGAGGTTTATGAGTATAGGGAACGGACTTTTGGAAAGGCGCAGGAGTAACTATCTGGTTTCGACTTTGAGTCCAGAAACTGGGGGGTTTTGTGGCGCTGGACCTGCATTCCCGGTTTGAAGACGAGGAAGTGTTTCTTCTGCACCTTGATGACCCCAATTCCGCAATGCGGCCTAAGAAAGCATGCACCCCCCAGCAATAGAAAAGCGAGGGATCAGATTGAACAGGCCCGCTTGCTGGCCCTGTGCCTATACCAGCAATAACCTATTGGCTGGCATCCCTTGTATGCACAGGGTCTTCGAAAAGTCTGTAGCCCGAGTCTTAACTTAAGGCAGGAATGAACCCCAACCTCCGCATCGCCGTGCAAGCTCTTTTGGACGGGAAAATGCTGCTACTCCTTAGTAACATTCTTTTGTTCCGAAATAACGTAAGCACTATTCCCCTGAATTCCCCCCCAACCCGTGACATTTATCTGACTCTTGCAGAACAAGTATCACTAGTACTAAGCACCCTGTCCACACCCCAAAAGTAAATGCTGCCTGTAGCAGCCAAATAGTTTAACAATAGGGGGGAGGGGGTGGGGAATTTTTTCGACATTAGGCGCGTGGGGTTTTGTAACACTAACGCTGGGTGCGAGTAATTAATGCACAAGCTGGCCGAAGTTAACTGCTGCAGGCCTCCAGCAATTGTGTGAGGGCATCCTGGGAGGAAACCCAAAAGCAGCAGCGTTAACTTTATCTCCTGATCTTGCTTCGGCTCGTCTACTTGCCTGGATGAGGTTCCACATATCCCAAAGGATTTGGTTCTGGCTGGGGTTGGAAAATTGGATCCTCTTTGTTTGCTTCGGCCCAAGGATTGTCCAACTCTCCAATGCCTTCCGGGCCGCATCAGCTTCAATATGAGCTTTGCCTGTACTCGGCGGGATGTTGTATTGAAAGCTTGTACCATAGGGACGCTTTCCAACAAATTCCAACAACTAGGGGTCCTGCTTTAGGGGCACTTAGACGGAATATAGTATAATTTGGGTATATAAGGGGTCTCCTATTGATGGAACCTCCTGCAATTGTAGCTGAGGGTTCGCTGTTGGTTCAGGGTTTAGGGTCTGGAGTTTGGGCCTTCAACAGTATAGAGACTGCAGGAGGATTTATCATATACTGCCACAACCTACTTCAGAGTCATGACCGTGCTTCTGCGTACCAATCTCAAGTTGTCAAGGCAGGGAGAGCAACTCTCGAATACACTCCCGCCTCCCTCGTATTCAATGCTGCCCAGTATTAATCAAAGTACCATAGTGGGGGCCCATGGTTATGGTCTCCGTAGTCTGATCTCTCGGGGACTCATCAAGCCAAGAATTTGGGGCAAGGGCCTGGCGCAAGGGCATGCAGCTATGTAGTGTGAGCGTGTAAATGATTGCAAGATTAAACCGCTGCCTCTAGGCCGCGAATGGAGAATCGGAGCTGCACAGGTCCAACAAGTCCGTGATGAGTGATTACAATAGGCTGTTAGGCTAGAAGATACTGTAATGTTTCAAAAAACTTCTCAGGGATTACACAGGAACATGTTGGCAATTCTTGAGGCTTCTGCATTACATGGTCTTTCCTAGACGCGTAGCTGTTGGAGGCGCCAGCCTGGAAGATATGACCCCAGACGGGGAGGACAACAGCAGCAACTGCAGAGCGTGAGAAACTTACTCACGGGCGGTTTGTAGGGAACATTGTGTAATATTATCCCTGTATACTAAATTCCCTTATTCCTTTCCAATCCCTGGTAAGCTGAAAAAAGGCCCGCATCCCGGTGAACATTTCAGATGGGTAGCTGCTTATCATACAGCGTGCAGGTGGCTCATGGCTGGGAGGTACTGGAAAAACCACCAGTTTGTTCCCTATATAGTTCATATGTTTGAAGCCCCTAGTCTGACTCCCTGCCCCCCCTCAAGCACCAGTAGATTCCAGGGGGCCGGAGGAAGCGAAGAGCTCCAAAGCCAGTTGCCACTGGTTTCCCTTCTCCATGGCCTGGGTAGGTTTAGGGTTTAGGGCTGAAGGTTCAAAGAGTTTAGGGTTTATGGAATAATGTTTAGGGGTTTAGGGTCTAGTGAGTAGGGTCAAGGTCTAAGACTCTAGGGCCTCAGCTCCTTTCAATGGTTCAGAGTATGGGCCCCAATATTTCCCTATGTGTCAGGGGCGCTTTGACATGCGATGTGTACTACGTGATCCACTCGCAAGGACCCATGATGTCTCACAACAAGCTAGAACCAATGTTAAGGAAATCTGATGTTCTTTCATTGGGGCTTCTTAGAAAGTGTGGGTGTCTTTGTCGGCCAGTGGCGTATCCTCGTACTAAGGATCATACCATCTGCACGAGCCGCAAAGAGACATCCAACCCTGCTCTGTACAAGCTTGCATCACCCAATGTGAAGCATACATGGTTGCATCTCAAAACCGACGACTCTCGTATTTCCTGCCCAAATGAACATGTCCAGTATGCTGGGTTCCAGAGACACCTATCCAAACCACATGCCCCATTGCCTGATGCTGAATTAGCCTCCGTTCTGCTGAAAAGGCCTGCGTATGGCAGTATCTCTTCTTGCTGGAGCAACTTTTGCTTGCCCTAGAATGGAAAAGCAAGCTGCGCTGATCCCAGCACTGAAGCTCACGAGCGTGGGCTGCAAGTGGGCCTTGCAGAGGGGCAGCTTTGAACATGAAATGGGCGCTTCCAAACATGGAGGAGGCCCCCCTCGAGCCTACATACCCCAACGTACTGTAGCCTCATTACAGGGACATGAAAACAGCAACCGAATTGTTGTGGCACGAAGCCAGGCCAGTTTGGAATTGTGTTATACACAAATACAAAATACACAAATACAAACCGCAGCCACGCCACTCTTACAGTCACGGGTGAATGCCTTGATAACATGTCTGAGAGTCAGAAGTAATGGCGCCATGGGTTTGGTGTCCGGCTCTTTGTTCGAGGACTTTTGCAGGCCAGCCTGCTTTTGCATGATTCCCGACAGGCAACGGAGCAAGAGTTCTACAAGTAGCGCGTCTTTCGCTCTTGTTTCAAGCACCACTGTTCCCATAAAGATGGTATGATGACGACTGTATGGTGTTGATGACATGATGGTGATGATGACGATGATAATGATGATGCTAGTGGTGAGGCAGTGGGAAAGCACAACAAACAAACCCAAAACCTGCTGCTAAAGCCTAATCCAAAACTAAACCCCAATCCTTCACCTAAACCGGCAGTCTATGCCAACCCAAAGTACCAGTCCATGATAGCCCACTGCTAAAGATTATTGAAGGGGCTTATAGCGGGGAGAAGCCAAGCTAACCTGAAGCCCTAAACCCCAAATCCTGAACCCCCAAAGCCTTAAACCTTGAACCCTAAAGCCGCAAATCCCTGAACCCCCACGAAGCCTCATGAAGCTGCTTGAAGCAGCTCAGCGCGACTTCCCACTGGCTGCCTTTCTCCGAGGCGCTTATGAGCCTCAGGGACTTTGAGGTATCGGATTTGGGTCTTCGGTTTCGGATTTAATTAGAGTTTAGGACTTGAGGTGTAAGGGTTGGGGATTTGGGGTAGTAAGGGAGGAAGGTGTTTATCCTAACTATATGGTAGGTTGGCAAAAGTATGGCACCTTTGGGTGTCTTTCCGTTTCGTTTAGAGGACGGTCGAAAAGTGAGTGAAGTGCCCAGTAGCGAGTTGAATGTCACCACGTCTGCCTGCAGGCTTGAGACTCGAAGCTCCTGTCGGGAAAGAAGGAAATTGGACTTTGCAACAACTGGGGCCCAGGTTTTGAGAGTCCGCACAATCAAGATCGGAATCTATTGGGGTCTACAATTGGGGGGCTCTGTTCATGGAAAACCCCTAAATCTCGTTTCTGAAATCAAGCTTGGCAAAGCCACATCCGTGTTGTCTGCTAAACACTCGACCCAACAGCCGGAGGAAGCCTGAAAGGCGTAGAAATCCTTGTGGGGCCTAAACCGGGGGATGATCTTTCTACGGGGTTCCTGATGCAGTCGGCGGTGCACAAGGCGAGAATCCAACCAAAAAGGCAAGATCAAAAGATTGACAAAGTTTGCAGGCATCAAGAACATGGAGAATCTCCACAGCAGCTGCACCGCAAAGCTGACAAGACAACGAAAGCGAAGACCGTTTATTTTCATGGCTGTAGTTGTATCTTTCGACTCCAGGGTGCCGAGGACTACACAAGTAGATGTCATTGCAGCATCGGACGACTGCGTTGAAGTCTGCTACTGCTCTCTAAAAGTGAATAAAGCTCTTGCACTCCCAATGATAAGCATTATCTGTGTAATGCGAGAGCATATGAACTGTTGTGTGGGCAATCTTGCCTGCAAGGAGTCCCCGACCATGGAAGACTGTTCACGTTCTAGCTGGCATGTAAATTCCTACTGGGATTCCCTGGACACCATCACTTGCGAGTCAAATTTTAGGTTCTCATGAGAACCCAAACTACCGGACTTCTTTGCCCCAAGTACTGAATCCCAAATGGCTGCTTCAATAAGGTCCCAAGCGGAATATGCCACCAACAGGACAAGGCTTCATCAACAGTAGATGCCAGGGTCTAGTATCGATGGCCCTCTTAGACAAAGACGAACGAAGCTCTTTTTTAAGCATCTTTGGCGATGAAGAACCCAAGCCCGGAAATAGAGCCCTACAGAATTAGTCGCCTCCCCACTTGCTAAAGTCCCCTCCCTCAAGAATATCAACTTCCCTACAATATGCAAAGGCACCAAATTATGAGTATGTCTTATTAGGAAGGGGAAACCAAAGGCAGAGATGGAGCTCCTCGAAGCAAAGCAAGGATTGCGCCCATTGCAAGCCTGCTTCTGTTGCTTTCATGTCAAGCTTAGGGAGCTTGGGGCGTTAGGATCCTTGGGAATAAAGGATTGGGGCTGAAGATCTGTGGATTCCAAGGGATTCCATGCTGAGCTTCGGGGCCTTGGGCTTTGAGGATGCAAGGGATCTAAACGGTTGGCGACGGTTGATGTTTCTTTGAAGGCTAAAGCTTCATGCTGAGCTTACAGGGTTTGGTGTTTGAGGATGCAAGGATTTCAAGGGTAAGGCTTAAGGGTTATAGTGCTGCGCTTAGGTGCTTTGGGTGTACTTACTTTGCTCAGGGCTCCGTCGTAACAAGGCCTACGCTCAAACGCACAAATCAGTGTTCATAGTCCTAGCATGGGTCCAGAATCCTTTGAAGCCCGCTGGATGGGAAGCTTTGACTGATGCCCCAACCCTCGAAGAAATGCCGTTCTCGCAGCTTGCCAGGTGCGCTCTTGAAACCTTGCAAGACTCCTTTGGGGATGTGCTCGTGTCCACAGACAGATAATTATAAGGCAACATGTAAGAGTTGCACTAAACTATTGTTTCATGGCACAGAGAATCAACATAGGTATGCTAGAAAGTTCCCATGTCGTGTTTTTCATAACTACAAACATCAAGATACTACAAACCTTATGCAGTGGACCACGCGTTTCTGGAAACACCCATGTCTAGGCCCTCAAGATCTTCTAGGAGTTGTGCTGAAGTTACAGGAGGAAGAACACCGCAGAACCTCTTCTTTGATTTCCGGGACTTCCATGTTTTAGCAGGGCATGAAGGTGTAAATCACCAAAGTAACCCTGCATCATGCCAGATTATGGTTTGTACAAACTCATGCCCCAATTCCAAACACCAGGGAATGTTGATGATTCAGGGCTTTCAGCTTTAGTGTCTAAGGGTCCACCCGAGCGTTAAAGCATCGAAGCCCAAACCCTAAGCCAAACAAGCTCTCCAGCATTTTGCTGCGCCTTTGCCGCAGGCGCTCAAGAGCGTGTTGAAGAGGATGGTATCTACCTGCTCTGCACTCACAATGTTGAATCTCAAAAGTGGACGTTCGAAGACTATCAAGCGTCCCCAGTTGAAGTTTGATCTTTGTTAGCGGAAGGCTGCCTGTTGCATGCCCCAAGGCATTTCATAGAAGTTCAACTTCCGCTCAAGTACCAGGGGTTGTTTGGATTGGACCTGGGCGGAGGTTCCCTATTCAGAGATCCGAATTGCACAAATGCTAGAACGTCTGGATTCCCATACATGACACGATGATGTAGCGGATAAAGGTGGCAGACCCCTGCTTTAAACAATCTCCTGCCGATACCGAAGACCATCCTGTCTGTGGCGGATACAGAGTGCAGCAAGGTAGGGGCTACAGTAATGTGCATTTCTCAGAATTACAGGTCCCTCGTCTTGATGCTCTTTGATCCCAACACCAAGGAATACATGGGCATGGGATTCACACGGGGTCCCGGTCCTGCCTTCCCAGAAGGAGTGAGTGTCTCCTTTTATATTGCCTTGCAGGAAGATCCCCTCTTCTCAGTCTTTCTGGGCGCCAGTTCGAGTGGGAGTGAATGCAAGAGCTACTATAGGGTATTCTATGACTAGGGAGACTTGTAAGGTTAACCAATAAGGGGTAGGATGTCACACCTAAACAACAAAGAGCTTCTGCTCCAGCAATAATGTTAGGGTCGATTTCGTTGACTGGGGCGCAATAATCATTTTGTGGCCAGAAAAGTGTTCAGAAAAACGGCATTTCATCTTGGCTTGAAATCGCGATCCTGACAAACTGGTGCCGTGCTTGCATCATACGAAGAGTCATACATCACACGAGGACTCACAGCTTTAAAGGGTCCACACAAACACTCCAGGCCAAATAATTTTCTCAAATCATACTTCGCAAATATCACCAAGTTAGCATCCTAATCTACTCCTCCCACTCCTCCTCTCCCACTTCTGCTTCCTCTCCCTACCCATCTCATGCTCCAGCATACAGACAGATCACGTGTCTGAGTACCCTACAATAAGACCGAACACCGTTTGAGTGTCGAGACACTCGACAGAAGCAAATCCAACATCAGCTCCATAGCCTCCAAAACACACAGAGGTCAAACTCACACCTTGCATAAGTGTTGCCTGCGCATGGCTCACATTGACACCTATATTTAAGACACGAGTAGTGGCTGCAACATTCAGGAATTATAGTGAAGTCTTTCACCCAAACCTTCGACCAGCGGCACTCAAGCCCATGTAGAACACTTATTCACTTATTGAAACGAGGCCTCCAGGCGTTTGCACCGGGCATCGTCAAACAAATGTAATGCCCACTCCCACTTCCTCGAGTGCGGCTTGAGTGCAGAGCCGTGCTGCTTCAGCCCAAGCACAGAAGATTCAGTCGCAACGCTCTACCAGTGCCAGTCTAGGACTAGGAAGCACTTTGACATGAAGCCTTTGAAGGAAGCTTACTGATTCTTGGACAAGGCTGAAAGCAACAGCTAATTGAAATTTCATCGCAACGGAATTCCCTAGGCTCTCAAGTAGACAGACAGTCAAGATGGGGTTGATCGGTTTGGGCAGAAGGCTTAAACACCCACAAGTCAGGCCCTAAAAAACAGCTTGTAAACAAGCTCGCATGAAGTCTGCGGCATGTGTTCTTGCAAAAAGATTGCCCTGGTTCTCGCGGGTCTCAAAGCGCGAGCAACAGTTCGGCTGACTCAGGACGCCAATCGGGGTATCCTGGCCAAGCTTCTGCTTGGGGTTCCTGTGACTGTGAACCGCCAGCATACTCGCCCCATAGTCCATGAAGCTTCTAAATTCCCAAACCACTAGGCTGACTCTCCATATTTGTACGGCGCGCTAAAATGATCCCCTCCCCTTCCTCCATCTCGTAAACAGAATTACGGGAAGGGGATGAAAGTGCAACCTGAGTGTCCGCGCCCGTTCACAGGCACTGAGAGCCTCGCAGCGCGTCGGGCAAGAAGGGGCTAAACTTCTAAACAGTTTCGCCATAGCCGGAAGCTGTATCCACAACAAGTCTTCCTTGCAAAGCGTGTAGTTCTGTTGGGGCTCTGCGCCATCTGGATCTTGCGGCAAGGTTTAGGATTAGGACCGTGTATGTCGGACTCCCCTGCTCCTTGGATTCCAGGCAGGTCCCTCTTCCTCTTCACCGACTCAGAAGTTCTCTCAATCCAGCCAGCCGTCTTCAACTCATCAACTTGACTCTCAGTACATAAAGGGAGGGGGGCCAAATCTTCTAAATCTTTGGTCAGGCGGGATCCTGCCTCCTTCCCCATAAGCCAGCCCCTAATGCCAAAATCTATTGCGCACCCTGAAGCAGCCTTCGTGTACATGCGCACTGTCGGTTGGTGGCCGTTTGGCATCTGCAGAAGATGTGCAACGGCATGATCCTCATACGGCTGTCGGTCTTAGGGGTGTCCAAGTTGGAAGAACAATGCGTAAAGTGATTTGCAGGGAAATCGAATAGTGGTACGCAGGAGAATAAACAAACCTTGTGAACAAGATAGGGTGCTTCGGCCTAAGGTGCAGGCCAAGTTGAGGTTTTGGGGGTTGCGCAACGCTGTGGGTAGGTTCTTGAAGCCAAGCTATGGCAGGGCGAACTACTTGTAATGGGAAGCAAAGCCTTCAGTGCGCACGATGGAAGACCACCAGTGCGACCCAAACCTGAAAGACATCGAACCTCACGTGTCCAAATACCATGCCATAGAAGTACGGGCCTTTGCTTCTTGATGTCTGTAAACAAATGCAATGCAATCTGTCTTCCTTCCACTCAGCCTGTTGCAAAATGGAGTTTCTCCATCCTGGGTATGTAGCGGGCTAAGCTGCAGCAATAAGGCAATGGTGGGGCTGTTTTCTACACAAGCCTCCTTTTGAGGTGAGGTCAGGTGAGGTCACGATTATAGGGGTCCTAAGGCAGTTCCTGGAAACTCCACACGCGCAGATGCCCTCTGCAACATA
Source organism: Symbiodinium pilosum (assembly GCA_905231905.1). Taxonomy (NCBI): domain Eukaryota; class Dinophyceae; order Suessiales; family Symbiodiniaceae; genus Symbiodinium; species Symbiodinium pilosum. The sequence goes on along the minus strand of CAJNIZ010003558.1, from coordinate 153,273 downwards.
TCCTTCTGAACCCTGCGCCCAGGACTTGCTGGCAGTGAGTATGGAATCAAGGACTGGATCCCTCGAATAATCCCTATAGAATTATCAAGAACAATCCCCATATCCCATATCGCCATTCTCCGCGACCAACAGAAAGAGGCAAAGTTTGGGAAGTACTCATTGGTGGGGCTTAGGATTTATTAGTCCCTACTCAGGTATCATATTGGGAACATTTGTCATTGGGCAGAGGGAGTGTAATGAGGGGACGGGTTCCTATGCTGATTGGCATGGAAGCTTACAAACGGGACTTCTTCAGCGCGGGGTACGGGGCTCCATTTTCTGGCTTCTGCAGCTACCATATGGGGGTTTTTCGAACTCCCATAGAGAGTCCTTAGCTCGGACCTGCAACATGCCTTTGCAACTCCCATGTAGTATCCCAAGGTCCCTGAAAACTCCGTGTTTTGAGAATCCCCTCTATCTCAGCTGTACATTTCATGCAGCTTTCCGTCTACAGAAACCCTGACTTCTTGATTCGAAGCTGTCAACTTCTGAGGCTCCCAGGTCTTGGCAAAAGGCAGGAAAGCCTTGCGAAGCTTGGCTGCTTTTCGATGGAGCTCATATGGGGTTCCAGGCTTACCTTACAGAAAATAAGTTCAAGGGTTTCTGGGGCATTCAGGGTTTGGTGGGGTTTGGAAGGGATCGGGCGCCCCTTGAACTCAGGGGTGTTTTTCTTTCGGAGCTCGCTCCCTACTCTGGACGTCTTTTTGGCCCATGCCTCTTGGGGTTTGATGCCTCCGCCATGATTCTACTTGGTGGCTTGGATGAGCTAACGACACAAGTTTTCAGAGGTTTATCAAGAACAACTAAACTTATATGCCCTGGCCACAAAGAACTTTCAAGCAGATTGCAACTGAGCGCGCGCCTGCACATGAACAAATTCTCTAACCCCGCTGCAATGTGAATTCAATTAGGATGCCTGCAACCCACCAAACGAACGAAAGACAAGGCTAGCATCACCCGAAGCGAAGCACTTCCACCGCCACTTCTACCCAAGCCATATAAGCATGCCTTTCTTAAGGATGCTTGAAGGTCAAGCTCCCGAGATTCCTTGAAGCGGAAATCTGTCTCCACAAGTACTCCTCAGGTTCCCAAAGCCAGACCAAGTAGAAGCCCATTTCGGGTGGGTAGTTTACAACGTGGGGTACTCTCCCATACGCCTTCTGTACTACTCCATGGAAGAGCTTTTGGGAGCAATGATAAGGGACTGAGTCCCCTGTAGATGCATAAAGGTCTATGTTTGGTTATCCCAGCCCCCCAAAACAAAGACCTCATGACCATCATGGGGACGTTTATTACAGGTGTTGGGGGGGTAAGGGAAGCCATGCTACCGCCTTCGCATCCTTGCGGGCATGCCGGGCGATGGTCGAAGGAGGTCGCTGCGCCATGAGGCAGGAGTGCAGGAATCAAGGTCTCATCATACTCTAAGGAGTATAGGGTTTGTTGCTATTTGTCAGAAAAGATACTGTCATATACCCCCAAAACAGTGTAGTCAATACCATCATCCGGACCCCCAAAGCTTGTCTGGTTCCCCCTAGCTCCAAAATTTCCAGATCTCATCGGCGTGTAGTGGAAGCAACAATGCTGGATGGCTGCAAGGCGTCATCTCTTTTTCGGGAAGGCACACTCTCAACCTTGCGTAGTAGGTTAGTAGGACGGGCTGGGCGCTCGAGCGTGCGTCAACCAGAGGGTTGTGCATTCGCATCCACGGCACGACCAGAAGTTCTGTTTATCGAACCAAGATGCACAGGCGAAGATTGAAGCCATAGCTGTTACAGCCTACAAGTTACTCACACGCTGTAAATTCTGTTCGTGAATCGAAGGGCCCCAGTTTTTGAGGAAGTGCATGAAGTGCCATGTGGACAAAGGCAATTACAACTTTGCTGCAGCCTTCTCGCCTCAAGCTTGTGAATCGATGACCGGGAATGCCCTTCCTCCCAGATTGAGTCTATGTTTCTGTGCCGTGTTGTTCATGGGGCCCAGGACTTGAATTCCCTGAGCAGAGGATGGCAAACCCACCATTCTAGCGCCACTCTTTTTTCATAGCTTCAAAGTTTGTAGTCTGCCAACCTTTTTCTTCGCTGGAGCCCTGAAATAAACGACTTTCATGCCAACTGCCTCTTACTGTTAAGCACAACATAAACGCATATGTAGCGAAAATCTGAAACTGAGGAATCTATCTATTTGAGTCTCTATAAATCCTGAAGGAAGAGCTGATCTAGCTGGGGCGATGCATAGGAGATGGGGGGGATACCTTGTACGTCGTCACAATTCTCTTGTCATCTGCGTGCTGGGCTTTGAGTATGTAGGTTGTGTTGCACGAGCCGCAGGCTTTTGGCTTGCATTTATACGGTGATGCTCAGTGTAAACACCTACCAATATGCCCAAGGAGCCTAATATATATCCACCGAAACTTAACAAAGGCATCTAGCGCGTTACGCTTCAATAGGGAACTCAACAACAAGCCTGCAACTAGCACGCACTAAAACTGAGTGCTAGGATATTTCGTACCGGTACAGCGGAACGTCCTCCAGGACTGAGATTCTGCACCTTCCCTAGAAGGCTGATTCGACATTTTATTAAAGTCTATAAGCAAAAGCCTGAACAAATTCTCAAGACATCCTTAGGCTGTGGTAGTGCTTCTGTGGTATGATTACATACTTGATGCTTTGCAAAGTTTGGGGCGGACATCATGAAAGTTTGGCACGTCTTATGGAGCCTCTACCCCTCAGAATGGCATAGACACCTACCAGGTTTCTCAACCAGCTACAGAATCTGATGTGTAGCGCCAGGAGTTGAAAGCTCCCGCATGGTTTAGAGCTTGAGGTTCAGGGTTGCTATCGCAACCAAAAGAAGAGTCCACCCATTTCAGACTTTGACACCGAAATCAAGCATTCCCCTATTCCTGACGTGCCGAAACCACCGTCATGATTCCTCAGCACTGTCGAAGACCTTATTTTGGGATTTTCACTATCTCCTCTGCGGCGAGAACCTCTTAGCAAAATGCTTTCGTTGATGGCACCACCAGCTCACCGCGCCTAGGTCATCCGCCGCCCTGCAAGCACAGCCTGGCTGCAAGGAAAGGTTTGGAAACGGCCCCTACACCAACGCCCTAAGATTGTACTTGAAGTAACATTCCGAGTCCTATCTATGACTGCTATAGATTGGGGCAAATGTCCAAGTCAGGCTCCTCACAGTTGATGAGGTGAGGATGCGCAATCTATATACTCTTGAGTGCATGATCAGCCCTGCGCACATCTGTGCACTCTCCCTCGCACTCTCCCTGTAGAGCTCTACAAGCCACCGCCTTCGACATTCCTGTCTGCAATGGCTTTTGAGTACAAACCAGTTGAATCATTGCTTGGGGGCAGGGGTTGGATCAAGATTCCCAAGGAGAAACTTGCCTAGTTGAGGCAACTCACAGAATTGACCTGCAAAAGGCAAGTCTAGCAATGCCAGAGATGAGCACCCTTTGGGCCCCTGAGCTCACGATCCAATCTGCTATCACGTGCCAACGCTTTTCCGTGAGCGTTGCGCATGCTGCAGAGATGAGCACTCTACCTGAGGCGCTACCTAGATGTCCATGACTGGAGGTGGAGGGGACCTAACTGCATGTATTGCCCGCGTACACCACTTCAAACTGGGACAAGCTTACATGATCTACATGTTCCCCATTGGCCTATTGAAGCATGCATCCTACTTCGGAATACTACAGCCTTATGTCGCTGTATTTGACCCGGCAATGTACCGCAAGAATGAGAGCCTTGCCTGGAAGAAAGACAGCCTGTATTGATCGCAGGAAGCCTGTAAGCCACGGCTGACAAGACCAGTACCGTAAACCCTAATGAGCTCGCACGGAGGCCATGACAAGCTGCGCGCTACATCTTTTGGCAACAAGACGGTTCAGAATGGTCCAAGATCCTCTGTTTCTCTCCGGTCGTGCCCTATAGTCTGAAATTCTAGGCATTTAGACTGGGCAACCTGGGGCCCTCGATCCCAAGCCTCAAGCCATACCTTTGAGGCTGTTGACCTCACAGCCCTTCACGCGCAATGTCAAACAGTCAAACCTACGCCAGTTGGGTAATGTTTCCTTGCTGATTGAACCAAGTAGTATACAAGAACCAGAAGCAGGAACTAATTCAGTGTATGTTGGGAACTAGCATATCTCCATGTTCAATACTAGACTAGCCAATTGCCCTTCAATCCTAACCCCCGTAGCTCCCCCTGCCCCCACAAACTCTGAACCCTGAAGGAGCCTGTGAAGACTGCTGTCTCTTCAATATAAAAAGCGGCCTATACGGGGTTCCCGATTTCTTTGCAGAGGGATTGCGCCCTGTCACCCCAGACCCTCAACCACGCACCTTTTTGTCCTCTCACGCCTCACCTTCCGATGCAGTTGCTGCCAAGTGCCCTGGGGAGGGGCCACCAAGATCGCTCAACAGTGCAGTCCGAGCACCTTTGCTGGGCTTGGGGGGTTTTGGTATTTGGATTAACGTTTGAGATATCACGAACCAAGGGCGTGACTTATGTCTGTACAGGTCTATAGCGGGTCTGTTATCATGTCCTGGTTGTATTCCACTTTCTGAGCGCCAACCTGCGCGGCTCCATGCTGGATCTGCGCTTCAGGGACCCGAAATGATCTCAGGCTCAGAACCTCTTCGCTACAAGTCGGTTTCTGCGGGTCTCCCTGTCTTTCCTTCTGGGCTATATAGGGACATCCGAGGATGAGGGTCTCCCTTCTTCTTCTTCTCACTGTGCTACCTCCCCCAGAGGAGGAGGCTGGGGCAATGCCTCACACAGGGTCTCCCTTCTCTTCCTCTCTTGTTGCTGGCCAAGACAAATACGTACCTTAGAACTGGTGAAGTGGGCATCGTCTGCTTCGCCATTCGATGAGTCTCTGTCATCCTGGATCCTGAAATTAAGTGCGGCGCGTGTCCACGAGTTCAGCGGGCTCCAGAAGGTGTTGCTGCTCCTGGGAAGGAAAGGCAAAATCATACTGCAGGAGCAGGGTTTGAGTTTCGGGCTGAATCCGAACCCTAAACCGCTGGTGTTGGCGGTCTGGTGTCCACCGCTTAGGTTTTAAGATTAGAGCATGGGGTCTCGAAACGCGCCAGCTAGCCGAGAGGGGAGCGGTAGAGTTAGTATAGTATGCCTTCAATGCTATGCTCTCCACATAGGCCCACAGTGAGAGCTTGCAGCTAAAGGGAAGCAGTAGAGTAAGCGTAGGTATGACTTTAGAGGGGTCTGTAGGGATGCAAAAGGGTGCTCACTCCCCCATTCGCATGACCACGTGTAGAATGATATGGGCCATGTCCACGCAGGCCTTACAGACTTCTTGTTGTCTCTCTTTTCCACCTGCAGGCCAGCCAGCTGGCAAACAGAATTCCGCTTTGACCGCGGTAGTGGAGAAAAGAACTGATTGCCCCCAAATATTGTATGTCCCAGCAAAGGGATCCAACAGACATTGCGTAGAGCTGTGTTTCCAGTGAAGGCTTCAGCATGGGGAGCCATCTGTCTAATGTGCTTGTCATCAACATCTTCTCAAAAACGCACGTGCAGAGGCCTGGCAGGTTTGCCTGATCAGGTTCATACCTCTCAAGTGCGAATCCTCTCAGTAACCTTAATCCTGGAGGCCAGAAACCCATCCAAAACACTGGATTCTTGACCCTAAACCCTTGGACCCTAAACTGACTCCAAAAAGCACTCCGAGGACCCGGCTCGAGGCGACGGACAGGAAGCCCTGGTAGCTGCAATGGCATCAGCGGCGCGCGAGGTTCCGGCATGGTGTCCTTCCCGATGGGATGAACAACCACCCCCAACACAAAACATGAAGGAGGGCCCTGCAAAGGCTACTATCCTTCAAACTTTAATAAAGGGCCTACATGGGGCTCCATGTCAGTTTCGGGTAGGGTAGCCGTATATCACCAGTTTAGGGCCTTGTATTACCATCGGCTACTTTATTGAAGTTTAACTTAAGGATTTGTTGCTTCCATCCGCCTGGTGTGGACATGCTAGAACAGCCCACTATGGTATGGCCCTAAGCGGATGTAGTGCAAAGGGCCCATCGCGACAATGCTACTTTGCTCGAAAGACTATCCTGGCTAATATACATATACAGCTATCATGAAGAAATATAGGCACCAGGCAGGAAAAGGAAGCTCCATGCAGCTCCAACATCACCCCACCTGGTGATTGACTTGGCTTCGCTGCCGCTGCGAAAGGTCTAGATTATGGGACGACGGACGGTCCCTTCAAAGCATAAAACTGGGGGCATCTGAACAAGAGTCACGTTCAAATGGAAAATCCAACTTTTGTGGCTGCTGAGGACCAAAGACTAAAAGCAGGTAATCAAACTTGAGATGGAACACCATGATCATGATTTTCACTCACCTTTCTCCTGCCCCACTCTTCCCTGAGTCCGAAGTGGTCGAAGCCCCTCAACTGGCTTCCCGAGACCTTGGCTTCTTAAACTCGAAACCCTCAACTCTCTTCCTCCAACTCTCCCTAGCCTTTCAAAACCTAATCATCCCAAAGACCTCCTAAAGCGCACGCCCTCTCCCTCCTCCCCAGCCTGTTCGTGGTTTGTGGGTTGTTCGAGACAGCCCGGGGCGCTGTCTGCGCGGCCGTTGCCCTGTGGCCCACGAGTTGTGAAAAGACAGTGCTCTGGGCAATTAAGTTTTGAGGTTTGGCTTGGGACATAAAAAACTTCGGTTCGCACCACAACACACATCTACACTTTCCCCGTGCAGACTCCAGCTTCAGGCTTGCCTCTTATTGGCAGCGTAAGGATGGATCATGGGCCACATTGCGTGGACCCACTCCTTCTTTCCCCGCTAACACGAGCCAAGTAGGTCAAACTGCATATCTTACGCTCAAGGCCCTACCCAAGCACACCAGCCAACTCGCCAAACTCTGAACCCTAAGCCGTCAACCTCACTGTTCAATACGCTGTTTACCGTAAACCCTTTATTTCATTTCCCCAGATCGCCTTTCGAAGGCGACGGAGCGACCTGAGAATGGGGGCTGACGTGGGACTACCAGCTAGCCTCCCTTACTTGCTGGCTGATAGTAGAGAATGCAGGAAGGAAAAGAAGATGGATACCGCACATTTGTTGGGCGATGGCATAGGGAGTAGTAGTTTCAAGGATCTTCTCAGAGTCAACGTACATGGTGTCCCAGGTCCTGGTTGGGAACTTCAGTCTTTTAAGGGCATGTTCCTTCATGCCGCATACCATCGACCCAACCTTGGAGCCCGCCGACTTGAATGGTCTGAATTTCAGAGTTTTGGGAATTCAGGAATGTTCTTAGACTACAGAGTTTGTGTGCGTGGTTGCTCTTGGCACCTGTTCATAATATCCAGGTTCTGGCAGGCAAAACATGTGGTTGCAGTATAGTTATGAGTGACTCCCCGTGCGGCCCCGCAACATCGCGTTGGGCCCAGGTCGGCTGAGGATGCAAGTTGCTTGTCTCAGTAGTACCCTCGCTAGAATTAAACACCTACAGGTCCCTTTGAAGAGGACAGGAGTCTATAGTCTATAAGTTGCGCCTTCTCAGGTTTCACATCTGCTTGTGACAGAGCATCACGGTATAATTGCAGGCACCCCGCCCCTACGCTCAGATATGAAAAATGAAATGAATGCTTGAAAAGTGCTACACTCGCTTGTGACACGAGTCTGCTTTGGACAGCGCAAACAAGAAATCTTCCCTTCTCCTTGAGACAGACCCCTGCCGCTAAAACGCCAGCATCCGGCATCAAAACACCAGACAACACAAACCCTGAAGCAAAAGTCTCGGCTACGTACAAGCTCAGAAACACATACATGCAAAGTGTCACAAACTGCTTTGGTTTTGAAAGCCCCCAACGCAAACCAGTGACATGGTTATTGGGGAAGCCTTAAGCAGAGTCACTTACATTCTGTGCGGCACGAATGCGTTTCTTGTAAGGATGGAATGTACCCCCAACAATTCCCACATTCCTTTCATCATCCCAAGACATCATGCCCGGATCGGATTTGTGGGCACCTCTCTATGCCATATTGCGCTGCAAAGAAGACTGTCATTGAGTTGTCGTTGTTTATAGCCGCGTCCTTTCTGCTCATGATCTGCCGTAACCCTACAGCCTTCATCTACCCTACCCACCCTAAACCTCCTTACTTACCCAGAACCAAAACCCTTCATGGACAGCCCCAAAACCTAGCAAGAAGCGGTTGCAGGCCGAGCTACGGATTTCTTGCCAATATCAGGGCCAGGCGCCATCGCTGTCTTGCCCGCAGGCTCTGCGGTCCGGGCCTAAATTCCAACATCCCCTATAAGCAGAATAAACGAATAATAAGAGCAGAAGCAAGAGTACTACAAATACGATTCAGCGTGGACAATAACAGTAAGAGCAACAGAATGGGCATGACCCTAATCATGCCACGGTACGATATCTTTTTACGGCTTAGGTATGCAGGGTCATGCAGGATTTTGTTGGTTAACCATATGAGTAAGTTTAGGATTTAGGATTTGTAAGCCTTAGGGTTCAAAATTCCACCATTCATCCCTATGAGAAAAGCTTGTTCTGGCAGTGCCTAGGCTACTGTATCTTCTTCTACTACAGGATGATATGTTCTTTCTCTACAGGGGTCCAAATAGATACTTCTCATATAGAGATTGTTCAAAATATTGATCGTCTCATTATGTTCTGCCCTGGACTCGCAGGATGTGAATTTGTTTCCAAATATGGGATGGGGGTTCCTACAAATTCGGGGGTCCTTCTTTGCGGGTATCTATACTATAGCGGCTAAACTATATTGGACAAAATGACGGCTCCCCCCATTGTTGGAAACTCCCATATGACAACGGTCAAATTCTAGTGCCCATTTCGCAGCTCTACAAGAGGATCGGGTAGGAAGTTTTGTGGCCCCTCTAATTCCGAGGCAGTTTTTCACAACAGTGCTGCAGAAGATGTATGATAAGTTAAGGTGGGACTAACTACAGTAGACCTACACTTTAAAACAGCCAAAGTCCTGGCAGGCTTCAGTGCACCAGCAGGATCCCGTAGCCTCAAGCCCCAAACCCAATCCTCCCAAACTTAACTCTTTGAAGGCATGAAGAACATGGTGCATGGCCTCGTCACTCCTGGACCCTGACTCCTAATTACAACCCATGAAGTTCACAACCCAGAGTCCTTGTGATTCACAGATTTTCCCTGCCACCGAGGATGATACACGGTTCGAGCGCGAGAAGGCGGGCACTGAACTGGAGATGGCAGGGAATCTGGCGAACCTGCAGTAGTGGTCACAAGAGAGCCTGTTTAGGTATTTCTCAAAAAAAAATGAACTTGAGACTAGGGTTGATGGACACAGCCCGTGAAAGGTCAAAAATCGCGGGATTTGCACGTGCATTGCCAAGCTTAAGGTCTCAAAGGCTCCCAGAGGTCTCAAAGGTTTCTCGAGGAGTGTTAGCCGGCATTATCCCACACTGCCTCTAGCACTTCCTCCAATACCAACACCAGTAGCAGCGCAGTCACAACCTGCCTGGCAGCATCATTGTGAAACTGGTTCTCCAGAAATTCCTGCCTGGCCTTGCGTGGGAGGCTCCAAGTAACCCATCTCCTGCTCTTCCTCAGGAAGGTTGTGGGGTTGAGGCCAGGCAGTCGGGGACCTGAATGAAGGGCAGATGCCACTAGTGCAGGGCGCGGAAAAACAGAAGCCCATGCACCGAGGAGGAGGTTTGGGAGTTGGCCAGGCCAGGACTCAGACTCAAGCAACTGTGGAAAATGCTCTGAAGCTTTTGCCTTTCAGGGAAGCTATAGCCACCCATCAAATGTAGCTATAATACAGCTATCACATTGATAGAAAAGGTGGCGGTAGCAGACCTGAGAATTATCAGGTCGTCGAAACGGCCGAAGATCCTGTACTGACAGGTTGCACGGCCACCCAAAGCCTACATCACTCCAAAGTCCATGTGAAAGGCGGAACCTCAAAGCCCGAATGCCAAACCAGGGGCACTGGACTACAGCCGTTGGTGGGTGCCTTATCAGACAAACGCGTTCTCCTGAGTTAGAGTTGGACCGGAGGACCGTCCCCAAGGTGGGGGAAGCAACCAACTTAAACTGCATTCGAAAAGAACCAGCCTCGACGCCGTTTGCATGGGGCTCGGTCGCTACCCGCGAATCCTGGCCGGACTCGTTGGACTGCGTAGGGATTTGGACATGCCATGCAATGAGGTTCATCACAGACTGACACGTCCGAAGAGGCTTAGCCTTAGTGGCTTGGCCGGCTTTAGGGTATAGTGATGATGTACCCAGATAGTGGACAAAGGATGACTGCCTAAGAAGCAGAAATACTTGGCCAGATAGAAGCTCAACATTGCAAAGCCGAGCAGAGCACATTCCCAACACTGACACGTGAAGCCGCCACGTCCCATGAGCAAGCTTCATCCTCATCACGCCCCGTAAACTAACATGCAACTTGATGTAGGTTCCTATGAAGCGGGCAGCAGCTGAAAATCACCGATCCCCTTTAACTTTCAGGTTCCATGTATGTCTGAGGGACTGCAAGCGCAAGAAAACACCAAGCCTGAGTCGGCTTCTTTCCAAGCTCGGACACGGTAGCGAGGAGAATGGGATTCAGCCGCCTGAGAATGCAGGTAAGATGAATTAGATGTTTGGGTTGGAAGGCAGGAGCTGGAGTTTTGGTGGTCCGAGATCTGAGCTTGGCTTGCCCCAGATGGACGCAATGAGCCAGATGTACCAATGAGCACTGCGAAAGCCATCCTAAAGGTTCGCTCAAATGTTGTGACCAATGTCAGAGATGAGAGTAAGGGCTTCGTGCTTGAAAGCTTTGGGTGTAGGCTTGTTCTAGAGACCAGGATTGAAGGTTAGGATTGCGAAGTCGTCTGCGATCGGGTTTGTGAACCCCAACACGTCGAGGGCAGAGGGTGGACTCTAACTCTCTGGGCCTCCTTCCCTGACCCAAAACATTTTAGAAACCAGAATTCGACTCGGTAATGCTGAAGGCCGCTGAAACCATTCCGAGCCCCTTACCAATCCACATCCCGCAAGCTGACGGCCTTAAACTTACTCCTGCTGAGCGCGCAATGGGCCACGCAGATTATTTCTACGCATTGCAGAGGGGCGATACCAGGGACCCCTTCCGCCATTCACCTCGGTGAATGCTACCCCGTAGACAGTAACACCTGGAATAGCCTGATGCCTACAACCTTAACATTTAAACCCTGAACCTGAACCCAGGACCTCTGCGAATGCATCACCAAGGACACGAAGGGCTGGAAGGACCAGTCCCAGTCCTTAGAATTCTGCAAAGTCTGGGGTGTTAGTTACAGCTGAAGAAGCAACAAAGATCCTCTATTGGTGCTTCTTTGTGACCTTGTTCTCGGAATCTCATACAACCAGATCAGGGTTGAGGGTTTCTGGTTTCGGGATTTGTGAGTCACGAAGTCTAGGGCCCGAAACACTCCAAAACCGTGATAGCACATCTTCTAAGGGTCTTGGTACCTCCTGCTTGAAGGTCACAGGTCGTCCTGGATCCAAACAAGTTTGGAGCATACCTTATATAACGTAGCAGGCAAGAACTAGTAATCAGCTTAAAGCAGCTCGTGTGATCCAGAAGCTCAATCTATCCAATTTGAGAACACTCTTGGCTATCGGCTGTTTCAATGAATGCCAAGAATCGCATAGGTCCGGTGGCAAGTAGGTGATGTCTATCCTGCAGGGTTGTGTGCGGTTCTGGGTTAGCGGCAGGGGGACCAAGCCCTCGGCTTCATCATCCTGCGACACGTGCTTACTTGCGGTTGGTAGGGAGTGGACGAACCGCTGGTTTGAACTTTAAATGGCGGAGGCGTCATGTTCTGTGCTCACCAGACGCGTCAACGTGACTGCGACGTGACTGCTATCCTGCCCCCTGAAGGTAAAATACACGACGAGGACCAACTCGAGGAATCAGGCTCAGCAATCTCGAGCACTATTGCCCGAAGGCTTCAGCAGCTCGAAGTGAGGAGCTGAGAACCATGTCATCCATCTGGTCAAGCGTGCACAGAACACAAAGGAGGCAAAACAAGGCTGTCGAAAGCAACGCGGATTTCAGGGGCGAGGCGGTGGGAGACAGCTTGCGTGCGTACACGCTGCTGTTGATACAAGGCTTTGACGTGCGAAGCCGCAGACCTAAGAAACACCAAACCGGTGGCTTTTTTGGAACGAGCTCCGCAACTTCAGTTCACTGCTACAGTAAACTGCCCAAGCTTGCGTGTCCGCCACGCCAAATTGCTCAGAACGATGGAATACTAGAGGCATCGAAATGTTTAAGCAGCATTACATAGAGAAAGTCTCATGTGGCTTAGGATAGCAAGTAGTCTCCGCTTGCATGAGATGTCAACAAAACAGAAATGTTGACCCTGTGAAGGGAAGCATCTTCAAAGTCCGCAGGCCACGCAATAAGCACATGTCTCCAGTTTGCAGGAATTTAGAAGATGTAGGGCGGCACATTGGTAGTCCAGCTCTTGTCCAACCTTTCGTGATGAAGCCATGTTGCCAGAGTTACAGCAACAGCTTGCTGTAGAAATCTGCTAAGTCACAATGCAAGGGCTTCCTCACCCGGAACTCACCACTTCTATCGAAAGCACCACCCCTCTCAGGCCTAAAAAAGTGGATGAGCAAGTAGGGCGCAATGACCTCAGCCGGAGCCAACACCCACCCGCAGCCTGCTTACTGTACAGCTTGCACACCAGCCCAAGAGCTGCTGGCACAGCGCTAAGGGGTTTTACCAGCAAGGTTCTCGCTAATCAGAGCTCTAGAACTTTGAGGGTTGATGTCACAGAGTCCCCTTCGATAAGCCTGCCATGCAATACCAGGGACTGGGCTCTAGTTGGTTCCTTGTAATTAATGGGCTTCACCAGGATCGGAATGTTGTGATCGCAGCCTAGAGCCTCGCCAGAAGAAATACAACGAGCTTCCAAACAACATGCCTCCGTTTTACTGGTTTTGCATCTCCAACTTCTATGAGGATCCTTTTCCAATTTCCTAGGTCCTAGAATCTCACCAGAGATGCCGTGACCTGCTTGTTGGCACATACCGAGCTGAGTGAATCAAGCCGTCAAACTACACACATGCCTTTCCATGCCGACAACCTTGCATGAGCCAAGTTTCCATTTGATTAATTGTTGTTTCCTGCTTGGTTTTCCATTCTTGGTACTTAGTTCCCTTCCTACACACGCGCTTCGGTTGATTAATCAGTTTCACACCGCTCGGTCAGCCGGGTCCCAGGCCAAGCTTCGGATCACCCCGCCTCAGCCAGGCCGCTTGGGATAGAACAAATGTCAGACCCCCATTACGCATCACAGCTACAAGGGTCTACAGGATACAACCCGCTCATGACTTGGGCTGTCTTCCTGCCAGCAACAACAACGAAGGATAGGGCTGCTATAATGCTCGACGATAATGCCGCCCAAGGTCAGCAGGCTTGCCCTGATCTGAGAAAAAGGTACCAGTGGGGAGATTGCTGGAGCTAATCCAGAAGAAAACAAAATTGCAAAACAAGGCCAAATTTGAGACTATATCTAAACCACCATTTGGAAGGAGGCCGGGTAACGTCGGTGCAATTGTTAAATCTGCCAGGATACTGGTGGCGCCGAGCACGAAATTCAGCAGCGTGAGCGTTGGAAACACAAGGTCCCAAACCTCCGCAATGGTCCAAGGCACAGGAACCCCTACTCCGAACAATCTAATCCAGGGGCCCAGCGCTTTGATTTTAGAATAAGGCTTTGAGGCAGAAACAGACACATTGTTGGTCCTGAGCCCTGGTAATTCGCCATTCAAGCTTGTACGGTTGCACCCCAGCCCCTTACCTGCATTTCGAGTCAAATTCCCTTCAAGCCAATCTCGCCCAGCTTGGCTAACTTCTATGTCAACCTGCGGAAGGCACGCTTCCACAATCTCTTCTGCTGCAATGAATGCATCCCTGCCTGTAGTGCGGTCTACGAGGGACTAAGTGCTCCCTGCCATGAAGAGAGATGCATCCAACATATTGGAATACAGCACACTTGTCCGGCTCATGCCTGGATAGTCAGCATTCTCGCCATCATATCATGAAATCACAATCAGCCCCCCACCCCTAGTCGTCACCCACCAACATTATGCAATGGCATACTTCGGAGATGGGTATTGCTCTTTGCAGCCACAGCTGCCCGTCGCCGAATCACTGATCCATCGGACGTTACCACGCGCTGTGGTATGACGTACCTGTAGCGGGGTTGCTGTTAGTGGACTTTTTCACATGGCATTGCTATGGTTAGCTTTACAAAGCTTATGGGTTGGCATTGTGCCCATGTAAGCACCTTCTAGAGTCTGTATACAGACCTCTTTCCTCTTTGGGCTTCCAAGTTAGTTGCGGTACGGAAAGGATAAGGATATGAGCTAGAGTCTAAACTCCTAGCATCCCCTGGATAACCCCTATAATGCTCCCCTATATCATCCCCTACATAAAGCCCCCCTTGGAGTTGAGACTACAGCTCATACAAAGAGGACTCGGCTGGCTTCATGAACTTGCCCAAATCCTCAGACTTGGGATGTTCCGCATGCAATGCAGGACAACTTCAGGGGACTAGCTCCAAAAACCCTAAACCCGGGAGTCTAGCAGGCATACATCAGGATATGGATGTTGTTCACACGAGTCGGTGAAGTAGGCCTTGCATGGTGACCCCCCCTCAACCCTAGCTGGGCAACCTTGATCTCGAGTCCTTCAAAGTGCCGTGAATGACTCATTCTCATACCCTTATGCCCTTCAGCCTGCGATCCAAGATACAGCCCTCTACATCCTCGAATCTGGCTTGTTTTGATTTTTCAGCTGCCACGGCGATCCGCGGGTATGTTGTTTAAAAGCCACCCCTAAAAACTCAAGTCCTTTCAGGCTCCACTGTAAGCGGGATAATTTTGCCAGAGTTCCCCGTTCTGGATTTTTGTGGCTGATCAGGCGACAGCACTCAGACCTGACGCCCAAGCCCCACATGCCGATTTAGGGTCTAGAGTTTAATATCCCTATTGACGGTTCATGGGTCCATCCCGGGTGGGTATAACCAGGCCACAGGAGATCAGGCTTCCCTGTCCGCATCTCTCTCGGCTGCGGTCTCTTTAATGTTCTTACAGCCTATGCAAAACGGCCAGTCCTCGGCCAGTTCTCGCGCATGACGTAGTTACATTTGAGGACTAGAAAATCCCCAAGCCTAGCGTCCATCTCATTCCGCATTTGATTCGACAACTACGTCTCGAAACAAACCCCAAAGGGAGGTCCCCTGCACCCCGAAACCCACAGTGACTCCACGATCCTTCGACAGAAGTGTGCCAGGTGGCTGAAAAATGCTCCACCGCGTAGCATACAGCAGCCCCTTAGGGCCAGGTTGACTGGCTAAGGCTTGCGAAGGTCTAAGGAGGCTAGGGTTAGGCTTTCAGACTCCCCTGCAAACAAATGTCCAGGCCCTTCCCAAAGAGAACCGCTGCGCAACCCCCTCAGCTCAAACCCTTGACTGGCATGAAGCTAGACCAGGTGCTTCAGACATCACACCTTCAAGCTGGCCCCAAGTTTTGTCTGCCTCCAAAAACATAACAAGACTCCCCAAACCAATGCTTTCCAAACACAGTTAAGGCATGTCCAATGCAAACTAACGATCTTTTTCCTTGGCATGGAAACCACTTTCTCAACCAGATCCCTTCCACTTGTAACGCCTAAACCTTAATTAAGCCCAGTCCCAGAGGCGTAGAGGATCCACCAGTTTCGGAGGGCCCACTGGGCTTCCCAGAATTGCGGGAGGCTCAACCTGCTGTCGACTAGATAAGTGAAGACGTACTTGTAACTCGCCTAGTCATCACCGTCGCAGGAAAAGTGAGAGGAACTTCGAACAATAACAACAGAAGGCTAGTGCTTACGATTGCATGAATGACGGCGCTGTTAACTCGTATCGTCCGAGCAGTGCAGAGCCATCTGTGCCGAGCAACACAAGGAACAGAAGCCAAAGGACGAACATGAAGAGTACCTTTGCGATTCAGCGAGCATCTTGCTGTGGGTTGTGGGGCCTGGGGGTTGGGGTTGGGAAGTAGAGGGTTGGCTTGAGAGCTAACTTTCATCGGCGAGAGCACCTGCCCCGAGTCATGCAAATCACTAGCAAAACCTGGCAGAAGTTCAGCTACTGATCATTAGCAACGAGTATGCCATCATCAGTGATACTGGAATCAATCTCAGGCTCGAACCATGAGACCCGTTGTGACAGTAGCGAGGGAAACAGATGCCATGAATGATGGAGGTACATGCAGCATCTTCCAGGCGCTGGTGCCTTCCATACTGCTTTACGTGAAGCCCTGGACCGTAAGCCGTCGCGGTTTACGGTCTACGGTGTGAACCTGCGGACTGCCATGGGATTCTCACGCAGTCATTGTACTGCATGTGCTTTTCGGCCACAAAACTCAACGCTCAAACATGATGACCTTGCCTGCATCATGTGCTTCTGCCTTACAAACTCCGGAGGGCCCCCCAAATGTAGGTTTGAGCATAGACCTACCTTTCCGCATACCTCAGCTATGCGATGCAAGGACCCAAACGAGCCGCGCTTAAGACCTGGAAATGGTTTGTTTGGCTCTTCTGTGGGGATTTCACCTGCGCACCACGACTGGAAACATAATCTCACAGGCACTATCAGTGACTGAGCCTTGTGCCCAGATCTGTTGTGCCAGTTCGTTGTTGCTCGAAAGAGAGCCATATAAAATCATTGCGTTCGCATGTCAAACTGCCGGCTGTCACTTCTGGAAAATTTCTCTGTTGTGCTGACAGTGAATCATGATGAATTATGTGGGGAGATGGTCCTGGGCTGCTCCCTCGTCTTGCCCCAGGTGCCCCCATTTGTGTCTCAACATGCTGGTCCCCAAGGCCCAATGATGCAGACGAGTCGCTAGTGCCATCGCCTCAGACACTCAGCAGCAAATCTAGGCTTTCCAGGATCTTGGATCTCTGACATGGGGCTCTGGGGTCAGCAGCGCCGTAGTTATCAGTCTGTGAGGAATGTATGCCTAAAGAACAACTCTCAGACCGCCGTGGGAATGCCGGTCACAAATGCTGGCACACAATTAAGGTGAAGGCTTAGGGAAACTTAGGGAAATACCACGGTTGAAATGGTGTTGGGGTAGCCTATCCCTTAATTTTCGTACCTTCTTTCCTGGCCTCCCAAGCGCAGGGCTTCTTGGTCTGACCCAGAACCTCTCAATAGAGAATGCTAAACTCGCAACCTCAAACTCCATCTCCATCCACTTGATCCTGCGCAACCTGAAATGCCCAAGCGCCACACGCTGTCATAGCCCATCGAAGACGAATTGGGGTCTCCGATGCTCTAAAGTCTATAAACACTAAAGCCCATCCGAGCACCACACGGCGTTGCCAATCAATGCCCCGCAAGTATAGGTGGCCCACCTGTGAATCGAGGGCTGGAGCAAGGTCTCGGATTGAGAGTTGTCACTGTAAACACTATGTGCACACTCTGCTTTCAGACATGTCCACAGGGTCCCGCATCATCAGATACGGCCTCGCTAAAGAAATGGCAGGGTCGTAGACGGCCGAATTTGAGAAGATAATGTGTGGAACGCGCACGCCATCTACCAAAAGGTGTTGTTCAGGGCCTGGGCACGCTGACAATCTGCAACAGGACAGGTGGCTAGACACACAACCTGAACATCTTGACGCCGTTGACTGAAGCCTGCAAACCCTGGACACATCTCAACATCTCAATGCCCACGATAATTGGCATCTAAGCCACTGCGCATGGAACACATGCGGTCCGACCGTACGAACTAGTACCTGGCAAGAGCTGCGACGTTTTCAAGGCAGGGGATCTTGGGAACTTTGCATATATGGGGAATCATGCGGGAGTTGGGGGAAACTCTTCGAGGGTCCAGATTCTAGGCATGAAGGGTACATGGCCTTGAGCAAGAGCCTATGAAACGCTTGATCTCAGAGTTAGCCCATGAAGCTGAACATGACACTGAACATGACCATATCCTGCAGCACCCTATACCTCAAATATGGGGTTACTGTACAAACTGAACACAATACTAAACCCTCAGCACCCTGAACCCAAGGACCTTGAACGCCAAATCCAGAATCCATGGCAGCTCGCATCCAACACCCTTTGCTGCCTACTGGTCCTTAGAGATTCCAATCAGGAGCATGATCGTATTCTAAGCCGTAAGCAGCTCCTAACCAGCTCCTAACCTAAAGCCACTCCAAAGTTTGCTTGCTTAAAAGTATTCTTGCGGACTACACACCCGTGCTCGGCACTATGCCTATCGACCTATCTGTGAAGGTCTGCCACCCTAACACGTTCCGTCAACAGCCCTGCTTTCCCCTAACAGGTTGTCAGCCTGTCCATGATACCCACGGCCCAGGGACAATTCCCGGAACATCCTTGCGGAGAACGCTTTGCTTGGATGTCCATGGTAGTTAGTAACTGATCATGAATATACGCATAACCCAGTTGAAACGTAAACTACGCGCGCATACTTGGACTCACTGACTTTTGATGCAAGAGGTCTGTGAAGTGAAGTGAAGTGGGCAAAAGATGCATGGTTTGCAACAGCTACAAGCAGTTCCTATCTGCCATGGACCTCCGTTCGGTGCTTGGCGTTGGGGTGTTGGGGACTAGACATCCTACTCTTTTGCGCTGTGCTTTCCCTGAAGACCTTGGACATTTCTGCACGTTCTGCAATAAACACAGGATCCATGAGGCAAAACCACATTCTCTAGAAACCCACACAACATAAGGTAGTCCCTGTTCCACGGATATCTCTAGAGGTCTGGGTCAGTGGCATTGCCGTATGAAGGATAAGGACCTGTAGTCGCTTCACCTCCGATCCCTCCACCCCGACACGCCCCGATTACTACACCAATATCCGCGCAGTGCAAATCAGGAGGCCTGCGATAGCCGCGCAAGACCTCCAGGGGCCGACCGCTCTCACAATTTTCGTGGCCATGCATAAACAACTGGACACATCACAAGTGATCAACTTAAACATTTCCATTCCAGAGATATATTATCATGGTACTATATTGGGAAGTGGGAAGACGCAGTTTCTCGGGGGGGGGTGATTGGTGTATGCTCCGTGCTCCAAAGGGAGCTGATGCATGGAGGCAGTCTGAAGAAGGTTCTGGCAACAACCTCGAAATGAGATCCCTGTTTCGGACCTCACAAGTCTTGCGCGATGATCAAAACACTGTATACAGGCTTTTACAAAATGAGCTGGACATGGGGCTGCGACTCCTGTACACCATTCTTGCGAGCCATGACTTCCTCAACAGAAAAACGGGCTCCTGCCCAAATGCTCTGTTCAACTCACCGTGCTCCGCTACAAACCCTAGCCTAAACTCTGAAGCAGCTCTAGAGGTCGACTCTGGCAAGTCGCTAGGTGTCCCTAGGCCTTAGCTTATTCCTCGTTCTGCCGTGCTGCGGAGCGCATCAGCCACACGAGGTAAACAGCGCAGAACCTCAGTGAGGATGTGCTTGGCCCACCATGCAACTTTGACGGTTGGGCAAGGGTTCACTGCAAAGGGCATAGGATTTGGATGTACTTGGAAGCTCAGAACACAACCTTGAGAGGAAGGAACCTTCAACAAGGTTTGTAATTGGTGTCTGGGTTTGGAGGAATGTTTCAGCCGTCGAGAGGAAATCCCAAAGAACAAGCCCGCAAAGTAAAGTCTAAAGACGAACTTATATCAGAGGTAAGGCTTGGGGTTCAGAACTGAGACTTTATAGCCCAGGCCTCTAAGGTTTTTTTACAGCTGCCATGCGCTCCCAACACTCTTTTGGAAAATCTTAAACATTTCCGGCTGGCGCGTCAGCGCAGACACCAGGTGCTTTTTGTGTTGCGGGTTACTCAGAACCGCTTGCATGTACCCTAGGAGGTCGGTTCTGCGGTTGGGGTCATTTCGGGTTGTGTTAGTGTACTGAATAGCCTCTTGAGAAACCAATTCAAACCAGTAGTGTCCGGGGTGACCTCTTTTACATTTCTTGGTGAACTTAACCCTGTCTTTGTATCCCGAACTGTAGAGGACATGATGGAAAGGGTCAATAGGCGGTGTAGCCAGGGATTTGTTCAAGAGTTGGAATTGCTGTTGGAGAATGGTTTGAGCCTCTAAGGTTTAGGATTGAGATTTTCAAGGTAGTGGGGGTAATCTGACCGCTGGTCCTTGCGGCCTATTCCATCCCAGCAGCGCGCTGGTGCTGAAGCATCATTAGACGAAAAAATCCTACTGACTGCGTGCTTCATGAACAGAGAAGTTGGATTGGGATTCGTGGGCGTCCCTGTAACCATAGCTTGTCCTGAGGATACTAGTATGAACCATTTCAACGGAAGGTGTGGTGAATATTCCCATGTCCCTCTACCCCGACGATACTGACAATATATTGTAGCAATCTTATGCAGAGCGCGGTCACAACTTCATGACTCTTGCCTTCAATCCAAGTTCCCGGCACCCAGGCCAGGTAGAACGTAATGATGATCCTGCGCGGACGAGAGCGGCGATCTAGTTATGACTGCAACAACTGCCCAAGGATCAGTCCCGCTTGGATGTAAGAAGCTCGCAAATACCTTCTTGAATAATGAGCGCATTGAATCTGCAATGGTGATGCTACAAGCTGCGGGAAATGGGAACGCCTGACTCAAGCTAACTTGTCGTTCTGGGGGCATGGGTCGGTTTTGTGTACTAGAGGGAAGAGAACACTCCTCAAATGCCCTAAATGCTGGGCCGAAAGCCCTACCGCGCAAGCCCCAGCCCCAAGCCCCAAAAAGAGAGCGAGGACTCAGTCTGAATTGCATAAGAGAAAGCTGAACTCCACACAATTGAAGCTGTAGTCCAACCTATCTAAAAGTCTCCAGAAGCATAGCTTGGAAAGGAAGGCCGCTCTCCTACTCCACAGTGTAGTAAGGAAGAGTTCAAGTCGTAGGCTCAGGCTTTAGGAGAAGTAACGTACCACCATGTCAACCCAGCACTGCCTGAACTTTTTGCGCCGCCCTCGCTGTTGCCTTTGGACACGCTTTCGTGCCAGGGCGGTCGGCAACCAAAGACTCCAAATGTGCGAGCTCTAGTTGGTGATGGAGCCATGGTGGCAAGGTGTTTCTCCCGAATGAGGGACAGGAAGTTCGTAAAATGAATTTATAAGCCCTGCTCGGTACCCGTCTAGTTTCGAATGGGTCCTACCATGTCCTACCAACTCTTTGAGAAAGGGCCCGCCAAGAATTCAGTCGCCAGATCTCGTCGCCGACTTCGTCCTGTGGGATACAAGATTTTCAGAGGCTCCGAAAAGGAAAGAGCCTCCAACATCTCCAGGATTCCTTTACATAAATTGCCTTTGCAGCGGCTCTTCTTCAAAGGACTGTCCAATTTCGCGGTCCCCAGGAATCTGGGTGGTGGTATAAGTAGTACCACGACACGTTAGGGCAAGCGTGGTAGAAGTCGTCGTCGTGGTGAAGACGCAGGCAAATTGCGCTGCGAAGGTGTACAATACCTCAACCTTAAAACATCTGGTTGTTTAGAACGCCCCCCCACCCGCAGAAACCCTTTGCGGTCAGATATCCCTAGCCTAGGCTCCAGAACCCCTTCAAAAATGAGAAACCCCTGCATTGGCCAAGCCTGGCTTGGCGCTGCCAAGCAGCAGGAACGCAACACCCACCTGGGCTTAGTTTCCTCAACTAGGTGGTCAGGGGTTCTCAACGAAGTCAAAGGGAGTCTAACTAGGTACATATTGGGGTTAATGAGAAGCTTCTAGGGACCCTCTCAGGCATCACGTGAAGACCTTTTTCGAGAAGCTCCCAGTGCTCCGTACGGGCAGGTTTATGAGGCTCGGTACCTCTCAGAAACAACTGAAACAAGGACATCACCACCATACACCTGAGCCCTAAACCACACGAACTTACAATCAACAAACGACTCCGTTTTACGATGAAACAGGAAAGTACTCAGTGTCATGGTCAGGGGGTCAGGGGTTATGCGCCCATATTATCATCCGGCCTGGCCGTCGTGGTCCAGTGCGGATGCACGCCCAGCTAAGCTGTGCTTATACGGGGTGACGCCACTACCTCCGATCCCCTCCCTTGGAGGCCCTGGTGGG
>CAJNIZ010003558.1:90484-130997 GCA_905231905.1 Symbiodinium pilosum | reverse complement strand
GAACCATGTCTAAAGTCAT
Source organism: Symbiodinium pilosum (assembly GCA_905231905.1). Lineage (NCBI taxonomy): Eukaryota > Dinophyceae > Suessiales > Symbiodiniaceae > Symbiodinium > Symbiodinium pilosum. The sequence continues at coordinate 130,978 of CAJNIZ010003558.1, read as the reverse complement.
TTTTGATGGCTTTACTTGGGTTGTTGACCCCTCCTGGTCCCAATCAAGCCAAAATGGGGTCCCAATTGTGCTGATGATGTTCCTGTACAAGGCGCGCGCGCCTCGTACAGGAACATCATGAGCACAATTGGGACCCCACTCTTGGCCGCTTTCAGTGTAACTAGAGAGAACGGGGCTTCAAACCTAAAAAAGAACATTCCAGGTAACAAGAGCTGGGTGGGCAAGGGGGCGGCGGCCAGGCCGGCCAGTGCCGCAGGCCCTAAATTGTGGGATAGATTCAAGGAAGCCCTCCTGGTGATGTATACGTGAGTCATTGCGTCGTCCTTCATAGCTCAATAAAAAAACGAAGCCACTACATTGTGTAGAATGCGCGGCGAAAAAATCATGCTGATCCGCAAAGCTCTCGCTGCTCGGGGCCTTTGGCTACCATAGTTGTCCTTTTCGCACATGGGCCCCGCGATGTCTTAGAGACACTGGCCAGCAGATGTTTCGCAAAGAGTTAGAAATGTGCCCAAGTAATTCCTGGTCAGCTTATGCGAGTGGGCAAGGGTGAAGCTGTTTGTGCCTCTTGCGCTTGTCCACTTTGAAGCCTTCATCCCCTCTCTGATCGCATGGATGGTAAGTGAAGGGGAGGAAACACGCGAGACTTTTTCCGCTACTTGGTGCCAGTAGGGAAGCAAGGAAAGGATCGCAAATACTGATAGGACGGAACAGCGGAGCCTGCTTCTCTCCGAACCAGGGGCGCCTTTCTGACCCTGTAGCATGTAAATATAATGACCTGGCTTATCAAGCGAATGCTGGCTGCTGCAGGCACAACCTATGGTGATCTCCGTGTGCCACCTTTCTATTTTTCAAGCAACTGTCAATTTTCTTAGAAGGATACCTTCGTAGCATTTTACTTCGAACGGACCAACCTGTTACCAAACGCTTTTTCTCCAAAATTGGGGTGCCCCTACATACACCCAACAGCCTATAGCCATAACTACGAGGGCCTCTCCGCAGACCCCCCAGTTTGGAAACTCCCAATGAACATTCAAAGAGCAACCCAAATCCTGAAAAAGAGGCGTATAGCATCACATGACTCAGATTTTTTGCGCTTAAGGGTTGGGATCAGCAAAGCCCTCAAAGTACTAGATCCATCCCGTGACGGCTAATGCTTCGGAGGCATCCAAGGGCATGCTCCTCAGCTTCCACTGTCTCCACAGTAAGATTTCATGGGTTTGGGCTTAGGTTGCGGGGGACCAGGGCTCTGCCATCAGGCTTAGCGATTAGGGTTTTGCGATTCATGTTATAAAGCTCGGAGAGGTTCTTATACGAGGGTCTCTCAAACCAAGACGCCGCCAGGGATCCTTCGACTTCTGTGATTATACACTGGTTCTGAGGGTCGAGGTTTAGGAGTGATGAAAATTTTTTTGAGACATATAGCATGGTCAGGGTCGGACTCGGCGAAGATCTTGCCATGACGTTTTGGGTAGATGTGGGGCCTCCAACAAACAATAATGTTGTTGTGATCTGTTATTATTCGGGGGTATAGAAGGGGACCCTAAAGTATAAATTGTAACCCGCCAAATGATGAAAGGTGGCACCTGTAGTTTTGGGTTTAGGTTCGGGGTCATGATTTTGGACTAGGGTGGGCTTTAGCTTTTTTTCTCTACAACTGTCAGCGTCCCATGCTGAACACTAAGGCCCTGACATGCTTGATAATGTGTTTTTCTCAGAGACTCTACACGCGTTGGGAAGGACTCCTGCCTGTATGCCACACATCCATGTCAAGATCCATCAAGATCCCAGCTCTCCTTCACTTCTTTTGCAGAAGAGAAATCCTAGCTTTACCACGTTAGATTGGACTTGCTACAGCCAGAGCTGCCTACTCTGCCCACAATGGCCAATAGGGCTGAGCTGCGCAGACACGAACACTTCGGGTGCATCGGGCCCGCTATAGACTGGCATCCTTGGGCATTGCGGGATGGGGGCCAAGGAAACAAGAAGGTTTGGGTTTAATACGGAATGGTGCTATGGACGCAATTTGGAGGAATTCGTCAGGTGCAGCGTTCTGAGCTTTGACCTCAGGCACTAGCGTGGGACAGGTGTCACAGGTTCTCTGTCACTTGGGCTCTCCGCTAACCAGCAACAAGACACACAAACTGCAGTTGTCATGCAACCTATCTGTGACTGCTAGTGGTTGGGGGAGAGCACAGGTCATCACGTTCTGGCATTCTCAGGGTGCGTTGGAAATTTGAGACTGCCTGGCCTAGGTCCTAGGGGTCCTCAACCACTGCTTGAACAACCCCAATGACCCAAAGCGGCATATCTTACACCTAGTGTCTGTCGGTAGAGTCTTTCCTGGCCGCCAAGCGTGCGGATGTAATGAGTCATCAGAAAGTATACCCCTCACTACAAAAGGCAGGAACTCTTGCTCTTGTGCAAAGAGGTGGTTGTAGTGTGACAGGAGGCTAACTAAACTCTAGCTCGCGAAGCTCTAAGCTACTCAGACGGGATCGTCGAGCCTAATTAGGCCCAAAGCTCTTCCTAGAAGCAAGCCATAGCAGCCCAAATTCGCAAAGAGGAAGCTACTTGTGAAAGCAACACACCCTCAACCCCGAGCTACCCATGACAGCCATGAACCCCGCACCCTGAGCCACCCACAAGAACCCCCAGTCCTGCAATTCCCAGCCACGAATGAAAGCATAATTCCAAAAAAACCCTGAGCTACCCATCAGCTTCAAGTCCTGCACCCGAGCTATCCACGAAAGCCAAAGAACCGGGCCACCGCTTCATGCGCCAAACCCGGACTCCGAAGCTACCCGTGAAATCACCGCATCCTAAAACACGAAGCTACCCTGAAAAGCGCGGGCGGGGTCCAAAACGACGAGTCACCTGTAATAAGAAGCCTATAGAGCCCTAAGCTGCCCATGAAAGCGCAAAACCTAAACCCTAAGCTAACCATGAACGCCCCAAATCCCAAACCTTAAAGCAGAAGACTAAATCCTGATCCCTAAGCAACTCCTAAAGCCAATCCTAAACCCCAAGCTACCCATGGACGCGACAAATCCTAAACGCAGAGCTAGCTATCGGGGACGCCAATCCCCAAACCCTACGCTACCCACAGAAACGCTCAATCCTTAACGCCGCACTACCAACAAGAAACACCAAATCCAAAACATTAAATTTCCCAGCGAAGGCAGTGCAGGCGTCGTGGAAACGGAGGCGGTCTCGCTCTCCAAGATGGGCGGCTGCGGGTAAGGATAGATGGGCCTAGGATGAGGGCATATACAAATGGACATGCATGTGTGCGTATGTATGTGTGCAGATGTAGGATGGATAGGCCTAGGCTTAGAACTGGTTCAGGATAGATAGGCCCAATATTGTTTTGCGTGTAGGGCTTATACGGCTTAGGACCTTGTCGTACAAATAGGTACTGTAGGTCGAAGCTGATTGGTTTCCAGTTTAGGGCGAGGCCGGGTTGAGGGTTTGGGGGGGGACACCGCATTAAGTACAAGTTCCTTCTGTAAAGATTACATGGACTTGCACTAAGGAAAAGAAGAAGTACAAGGATAAAGCAACATTCTGGGTCCTAGGCGTATGTGGCACAACTTCACATGGCATATGGAGACCTGAGTTTCAGGAAGAGCTTCATAACAGGCTGTGGCTTGGTCAGGTCGCCAGGCCTAGGATTCCGATTCAGATTTCTCAGTAATGAATTTCCCTCCTTGTGCCTTGCCTTGCAGATAATGTACGTAGTCATTGTAAAAAAAAAGGATCACCCCACAGCCAGCGTTTTTCAAGAATTCAGATTATTTTTCAATTGCAGTTTTTCAATAATCTTTTCAATTGAAAAATAATCTGAGCTCATGTGTCTAATGAGGCACCGAGTATTGCACACAACGGGGTATGAATCAACATGTGTTTTCGTGTGCCCCGTAGTTTTGTTTCGGCTCCACATCACGTGGAATTGTGCTGAAGAATGCGATCCACGTGGTGAGGCGTACACCCAGCACCGAAACGCCGGAGCCAACATCGCAGAATCGGTGCCAGTACGCCATCCAAAACTGGTGTGATCCCTCTCTCTTTGTGCGAGCGTTTTAATGTGTTCAACCAGGAGCCTGAAGACTGAAAGGTCTTGAAGTGGTCGATCATGGGATGTAATCTAAGGATAGCAGTTTCCTTGCTTCCTAGACTTTGACATTGAAATCCTAGGGGCTCTGGCTCAATTCTAGGCTGGGAACCTGCAAAGCCCAACTCTTCAGATTCTTGCTGTTCATCACTCACAGCAATCTAGGTGGAAGCATGGCCAGCCAATCCTACTGGGGGCCTCAAGCCTCAAGAGCAACCCACTTTGCTTCTTTGCAGTATAATTCGTCTCTTTATTGGACAACTACCCCATGGCCATATCTTGACAATTGTTCAGGCTCCTCAGAGTAATGCTTGGGCGGCCGGGATTTTGAGAGAGCACGGCGAGCATAGCAAACAGCCATGTCCTTCAGCAGTCTCACCCTTCCAACCCACCGTTGTTGATGCGACAGCTTTGCATGACCCAGAAGGTCCATCAAACGTACGCAGGTTTACTGCAGCGCTAAAAGTCCATCAACAAACGCGACCAAAACAAAGCCCTAAGCTTTGAAACGTGAGCCCTGGCTAGGAACAACATGATTTCCATACCCTGGATGAAGTCACTTTGGGATAACTCTCTCATAAAGCACCATGTGGGGTGAGGTTGTTGCGGTTTTGTTGCCCAACAGACATTAAATCCTAAGGAAATACAAGCATCAGCTCAGGCGCTTGATGGGCCGTGCGGGCGGAGGAAGCTCCTTCCGAAGCATTACCGCAAATTCAAGGCCCTTCGGGTCAAAGGGAATCTTTCGTCTTCCATTTGCAAGAGATTGAGTAGCTTTCCCTCAACAAGGGCCCTGTGGAGCTTCAAGGGTGCCAAGTCGCAACCCAACGGCTCCTCCAAATGCTTGCCCCGGCTGAAGGGTCCCACAACAACCTCGTTGGCCTGCACGTGGGGTTCACGGGCATGTGGTTGAGGCCAACAGCAGCAAGAAAGTTCAGGTCAGGATTTGGCCGCTAAGGCTCAAGGTTAAGGGCTGGGGTCCACACATTTCGCGCTCAGTGCATTAAGGGCTCCATTGCGGCATCAGACTTTGGATTTAGGCTGCTCTTGACAGTGCACTGTGGGCCCTTGATATTTCTGGGCTGCAGGCAGCGGGTCTCATAAGCTTTGAAGGCTTGGAAAGCGAAGCCCCAACTGGTTGGGAAGGCACCAAGCTCTGCAAACAACGATCGCTGATCGCACCTGACTTGAAGAGTAGCAGAGGCAAGGTGCAGTTTCCCAGCATGTCGTCATGGCTAGGGCGTCCAAATTCATAACCCACAAGTGGTCAGTGCGATTACAGCATCGTTTTGAACTCCATGTGTCAGATCCCTGGGAAAAAGTTTGGCAGGCAAAGCAAGATCGCAACACCCAAACACGCTTGAGCCCAAACTCTAAACCCAAAACTACAAAACACTAGGCCTCAATCCCCCAATGCCTTGGCTAGCTCCCTTGCGCGATCGAGGACACGCCTTAGCAGTTGGAAAATGCGAGCTTTCGAATTAGGCAAGCAATGCCACATGGGGCTTCTCGAAAAAATTCAAAAGATGGGGCCCATGAGGATCCCAGGGATTTGGGGGCAATACTGTGGAAAATCAAATGTAAGCATGCAAATTCAATACGCGCAGTGACTTCATAGGGAGGACAGTACAAGCATTGCATATGGGAGTATCAACGGGCGGGGTGGAGGGGGGGGGGACGGGAGGACATGGATTCTACTGCCCAGCCGGAGTCGGTACACATTGGCTACGGCCTCCACGCACTAGTAGTGCTATCAGTACAATACATTCATTATACAACTGCTCCTAGGTGGGGGCAGTACGTACCCAACATGCACCCCACACCCAAGTGCAGTGACTGAGGTGGATTACGGCGGAAGACTGAACTTTTCCGATAATTCTGGCGAGATGAATTCACATTCGGGAGGCGTGAAGTCCTACCGGGAACTGCAAACATGGACGCAGGTGAAGTGTCCTCCCAATCACTTTGTAAGAGTCACATTCCCGAAAATCACCAGCTGGGAGTTGCTGTTGGGTGGGTGGAAGAAAGTAAAGTCATTGAATTTCATCTAAACTGAAGAAACAATCTTACTTGTTTTTGCATGGAACTCTGACATCAAAATACTACTTGCTTAGGAAACACATTTTGCACCAGTTTGGACTGTATATGCATTCGCAAGACACAATGAATCCCCAAGGCGTGAACTTTACACCCAAAACCTGAAGCCCTAGACACCGCACGGACCCCTTTCCTCCCTCTCACCCCTCGAATCCCGAAATCAAAGCTCTGTCTTTAAAGGCAGAGTGCTTTTCATGCTGCTGCTTGGGGGACAGCGACTGGCCCGGACCGAACTGGCCCTGGCCTGGCACCATACCTGGCCCCCCATGGACTTATCGGCGATTACTAGGAAATGAAGGAATGCAAAAAATGGCTAGTACAACATTCTTGTTCAGGGTTGAGTAGGGAATCAGGAGACGGAGACTATAAGAAACGGACTATACAGGTACGTACTGCAATAGAGATCCGTTTTTCCTGCCCTACTACCCGACAGTCAGATCTTTGACTTCGTCATAGGGGAGAGGCCCGCCATATACAGTGTCGAGCGATATCCCATGAGTAGCCCAGTACCGAACCGTCTACTTGTAGTTCGTTACCCTAAATGACATGTAGTGAGCAAAGGCCTATCAGCTGTACCTACCCTCATAAGTTCAGAGGGATGGTATCGGGGATACAGCCCCTAGCCCGCACTACAAACTATTAAGAGGGCTCCAACCTTCGTCCCAGCGAAGGCTGGGGTGATCTGGGGTGTATAGGAGTGAGGAGGTTGCTGAGGGCATAGGATCTCTAAACAACAAATCCTATCGGCCCTAGAAGGCTCGAATCACACATGTTTCTACATTACAGAAGTTTTTGCTTGACACTGCTTCGAGTTCATGTCCAACCTTGGCCCCCCCCATAGACAGCAACTATCATCGTTCCGAAGAATCCTCTCCTGTATTCAGACAGAAGTATACATCTGCGAACAACTTGTCAGCAACAGTCTGCTTACGGTCACATTTCACAGGTCATCTGTGTTCATTCTGGACTTAATGCATGCTGCCTGTTTCTGCAAGGTCCTTCTTCCCCAACAGTAGGTCAACCTCAGGTCCTCCATATAACCCTTGGAGTCTTAGAGATTTGCTTCTTCATGAGGCACAAAAACCCAAGCGCAAATCCTGATTTGAGCAGCAATGTCTCATAAATGCTATCGTCATTATCACCTCTGTGAAGCCAGGGACATTTCCACATGATTGATTGCCATGCGATGTCGTGCCTTCCTGAGTACCAGTCCCTGAAAGATGAACTCCAAATCTAAATCCGAAAATTCAAGTTGAACCCTGTGCAGCAGCCCTGCTCGAGCTTACAACCACCGCGATCCCTGCGCAAACTGACCCAGGCATGACGCAAAGCCCTCCATCAATCTTTGGAGGTCATAGTATAGGCGTTATTAAGTTTATGAAGTTATAAATTATAAAGTTCGTCTCCTCAGCCAAGTCCCAGGTGCCGGGCTGCAGCGGGGGCTCAGGGTGCGGAGGGCTGCCGTAGCTGTCACCAAGGCGGTCGTAAGCACCGCCTTCTTGAACGGCTTTACCCTTTCCCAGGCACGTAGGCCCCTCTCGAAAGGGAAGTAGTTTCCAATATCAGGCGTCCATCTGCAGGTACTGTGCTTCTTGGAGGAGTGTACTGGGATCATGCGACTTCCAACATATCAGAGCAATACCGTAAATTGCGACAGTCGGAGAAGGTATGCAAGTGTACTTTGAACCTCCCTTGAGACAGCCAAAAACCACTCCCTGCTGCAGGAACTTTGCAACCTACAGCCCATGAATAAGCCGAATTTAACGTGCACCCTAAAAGAGGACCCCCCCCGTACGTGGGGTAATTAAGAACTTTTTGTATCCGAGCTGCCGTGCGGACCGTGCCCAAACCTCGGAGGGCTTCCGCGCCATCTTTAGGTCTGCTGGAAAATCTGAGGGGGGCGGGCGTTCAGCAAACACGAGTTTTTAAAACGTCCAACATGAAATACAAACGACAGCTGAAGTCCTAAACCCTTCTGTCTTCCAACTTGGCCCGACACCTTACGCAGCCTAAACCGACACGACACCTACAATCCTGAAACTCCAAACACCCAACACATATTGTCCCGGCATACCAGTAACCCTCAATAATCCCGACACGATCCCAGCCTGTCTGAACAATTATGATACCCTGGGCATGTAATTCATAATTCAAATGTCGATCTCACTATTCTTGTGGGTTTCGAGCCTCCAATAATCCTACCTCCTTTTGCCGGAAATCCAGTACCCCACCCTACACCAAGAATCAAAATTCATCGCCAGTCTACCCAGACCCTAAGCCCAAAACCCTAAACCCCAAAGCTCACCAGGGAGCTGCTGACCATGGCCTGGCCACTGCTGCCCCCTTGGGCCATAGCGAGGCCCATGCCTTCCCAGGCCACCTTTTTGGGGAATTTGGGGCTTGGTTTGGGATTGGGGCCTCAGGGTTGCGGATTTGGAGTTTAAGGGTTGTGTTTTGGATTTGGGGTTTTGCACGTAAGCTTGGGGTCGCGGCTACGATCCGTTCGAGCCAAACGAAGATAGTCCGCGCGTGACTCTTCTTTTGAAACTGTGCTGAGGCCATGCCGGCTGGCGGTACTGCCATGCCATGTGATGCTCCGCACGAGCGCTTGCACAGCACAAAAGCTTTGACAACCATGTTCAATCCAACACCGCTGCAACACAACCGACACTACACTCATAACAGCCCCAAAAACCTGCCCACACCATGAGACGCCCAAGCCTCAAATCCGAATCTGAGCCAAACCCCAAGACCCAAACCATTCGCGCGTGCCAAATCGTCAAACCCTATTGCTTCAGTGCCCACCTGGCCCGTTTGCAGATCCCAGACCACCGCCCCAGTTGTTTGCCAGCGTGCCTGCCGCATCCTTAGGTATAATGCTCGTTCTCTGCGTCGGCGGGGCATGGCCGGTAGATTGCTAGGTGCCACCCAAAATAACACAGACCCCCTAAAGAGGGGTTGGAGGGGTGCAGGGCCTGGGATAGAAGGTTGAAAGCGGTAGGGCGTCATCTGCCAGAATTGCAACGCAAACTCATCTTGCTATGAACCAAAGCTCAAGCTTTGTGTCACCGAGAAGCATGTCTGATGAACCGCCCCAGGCCCTTGAATACGAAACCTGCTGTTGAATCAATGCTTAGCAAGTACATGCTTGCGCACCTAGACACTTGGTTACGTTCCAAGAGCTGGGATAAAGTTTTGTGAGGGCCGTAGTTAAGATATAGCTACTGTGAAGGACTCCGGAGAAAATTTCGGCTGAGACTGTTCTTGAGTGCCCGAGAGTTGACCACGCGGACCACTCCAAAAAACATACTATGCGCCGTATACTCTCTAACAGGTCTGCGGTTGCAACAGTAGCCGTAACCCCAAAATCCTTATACTTAGTTTTGTTTAGCAAGGAATGGAGGTGGTCTCCTACAGTGGTCTCTTTCTAAAAAACAGGAAAAAGCATTCTGACAAGCTGCACTGTTATTGAAGTTCTCCCAATCCTTTGCCGACATCTTCACATGGCCGTTGAACTTCGCAGGAGCAGCGTAACCTTGCAGATTGCCAGGTGAATCATCATCTCCCTTGATATTAACAACCCCCTCAGTGGAAAAAAAATGTCCCCAAAATGGTGGCTCTTACAAGCAACTCATAGTTCAGATTCGGTGGAAGGGTGTAGTGTGTGTTTTGGTGGTCGGGTTATCCAAGCATGACTATACCCTTCTTAAAACCAGTGGAACGAGAAGCAAAGTACAATGTAACCCACATCCGGACAAAGGTGCCGCAACTGAACGTTCTACTCAGATTAGGCAGGTTTTTCTTTGGTAGGTGGGTGTGCAAGGGACATTTCGCGGGAGCTGCCGCTCCATGGAATTTGTAAAGGCAAGGCAGGTTTTCTTGATCATGAAATATGGGAACTGCAAAGAACATGTCAATTTTTGAGGTCGGTCCGGACTTTGCCTCCTCCTTTACCCCCCCACTACCATCACCCGCTGAAGGTTTGTGGATGCGGGTTTTTACTCAATAGGTCAAGACATTAGGCTGTGGCAAAGACCCGTAAGATGCCTAAAGCGCTGCGGACTCCCCTGAATCACCCTGAACCTTGACTCTACCCCCAAACTCTTGCCAACAAATCAGGACTCCAACCTTCGTTTGGCGCTTGCTTGTTGTCTTGGGTCTCATATAGAACCATCGCGATTAAAAGCTCCCGACCCTCCCCACTTCACCCAGGTATCCTCCAAAGGGTCCAACACAGCTGCAACCATGGCACTGTTTAGCGGCACGAGGACATGCAGCCTTCGATCTTCCCTCGGTTGAGATACTGAAATGGTTGCAATGTGCTTCCGTTCTAGCCTCTAGACATGTTGAGGTTGACGGCACAGGTTTTCATGTTTAGAGCTAGTCAGGATCTCGATACCCATTGCAACATCTTAGTGGGAATGCTTCACCATGGGCCCCACTATGAAGCTTGAGTGAATGTCAAAAGCCTACAAATACACATTCCCGATGTGTCACCATCACATATTGGGAGAAAACTGGGGCGGATATCGTCTGTCATCAGGGCAGGTGACGCCGCTTCAACTTTAAAGCCTCTCTTGAACCCTTCCTGGGAAGCTTCTGTTGTGCCCCTCCGGTGATTCTGTACACCATGCCGACATGCCGCCTACACTACGGAAGAGGGGCATCAGGATGTTTTCAGGGCGTTTCCATTCACGGGCGAGGATTTGGAAAGTGCCATGTGTCATGCTCGCAGCGACCCCTATACGAACGCAACTTCTTGTCCCATTCAACAGCCCGCAAACCAAGTAAATCTTTGTCCAAAAACACCCTAAACCTAAACCCGGCCTGCTGGAAACAGAACAGAAGAGACCCCAATGAGCACTAGGGTATTCAGAGTATCACTGATTCAAATTTCTCCTGCAATATTTTTAGCCTTGGGCCACCCAAACTCTATTTCGATTGTCCAATGGTTCGTCACCATAATGGCAAAGCAAAGCCTGGAACCGTAAGCCCTAAGATTCCCCCCCCCCGGCTTCACAAGTCTCCACCAACCTCATGAGGGCCCTACAAAAAAGCCGTTAGATCCTTATGACCTTCTAAGCATAATTCAAACCCTTACTTAACCCTAAACAGCGGAGCAAAATAGAGTCTTCTTGCAGTGCCGGGCGCAATAGCGATACCAACCTAAGCTTGCTCCACCCGCGGAACCGAACTGGTGGGCAGTTTGGGTTATCATTATTGAGAAGCAAGCCTGTAAAACAGAGAAGTAAACTCCAAGCCGGTGATGCGTTGGGCGTCGTCCTACTTAGGATAGGTTGCAGACCCTCAGGGTTCAGAGGGCTTAGGATTAGCAGCCACCAGGCAATTGCTATGCCAAAGGGTTTTGGGACTGCTCACGTGGTTGCCTCGCTGCCTGTCAAAGCGGTATAATAGTGGAAATGACCAAAATCATAATAATGGTTATAACATGAGAAATATAAAGCAACATAATAGCAGAAGAACAAGAAGAAGAACCGAATAATGATAATGTTAATAGCGTTGGCAACATGGATAGCAATAAAAAATAACACTACAACGAATACTAAAGCCAGAACTAGTATTAAACATAATTTCGCTTAGGAATTGAATCTGTGGGTCCGGCTTGGGTATCACGACGGAAAGATGTACGCCTTTTTTGGATGAGCTTAACAGGGGAGTAGTACGTCGGGCCCTCATGCGTTCTCCATACCTATATGGCGCTTCAAAGGCTAATAGAAGAATAAATCATAGCCAATGAGCCTGAACCCTACACATCACACTAGCAAAACCACAATCCTACAAAAATAACTTGCTGAGCGTTCTGAGCTTTGAAGAGCTGAGAAGTGATCCCTCTCCCTCAAAATCATCCATCCCCACGCCTCCCCATTGATACAGAGTCTCCTCACTACTGTATGGGTACTATACTGGAAATACCTAATCTTGCGGGAGGGAATTGCACAAGGGAGGACAATATTACAATGTTCCACGAAGCGCGCAATAGACAAAGAGCATGTGCTGGATTACTGATTACTGCACGTGTTGACTCTCAAGCTGGCTGAAACCTGCGCATTTATGACTTTTGCAACAGTGCAAGCAAACTTTTCAGAAACCTTCTTCCTGGAAAAGCCTGATGCCACAAACCACAGCCTAAAACCTACAAACAGAAAAGTCCCAAGTCTTGAAACCCAAAAATCTTGCAGCAACACATGCGAGGATCCTCTTGATTTCTGCTTCTTGCGAGGCATTCCTCTGGGCTTGGAACGTGGCAGCTTTGATCCATTGGGTCTGCGGGATGCTTTAGGGTTTAGGGTCTATGGTTGGGATTCCAAGTTGCTTCGAGGTTTGAGGGTTCCGGTGCTCCAGGCCTAGACAGGATGCCACTGCTTCGTGGCTGCAACATCCACAGCAAAAAGACTCATATGGGCATTGACAGAAAAAGGTAAGGTGCACCGAGAACGATCCCTGAATCGGTTGTACTGTGCAAGATAACTCCCTTCAAAACCAGACAAACTTTGCAACGTCCATGCCAGAAGAAGCCCCAAAACTGTTTGAAGGCATTATCCTTCAAGACTCTTTCGCGCATGCAGGCTGAAGCCAAGGGTTTCAAATTTCTTACACCATGATCGTAGGGCATGGACTCTTGAGGAAAATCTCAGGGGCGTTACACCGAAAATTTATCAAGAAGTCCCATGGCCAGCCAGTGCAATTAGTCCCTAGGTAGACAACATACAGGTAAGAGCTAGCATGAAGGCCTATCAAATTTGCGCACCCCCTGTTCGGGGAGGCTCATAGTATCAGGCTTCTATTTGTAGTGGTTGGTTGCCAATGCGCATGCAGCGCAAAGTCTTTGCAAGCTATGGGACGTCTCAGGGAATCGTTCCTTATTAGTGGCGTATTTCATGCACCCATCCTGGAGGCCAAGTAATTAGGCATAGTGACAGAATAGACGCCCTTTTTTCAGTATACAGGCAACAACTACCGGGAATGTCAGGGGAGCCTCCGGCCCGGGCTCCCAGGTAACAACTTGTTCCCTTTCCCCAAAAAAATTTGGACGAGGCTCACATGTTCAGCTTTGACCAAGGCCTTCTGCGCACATTTCTCGATGCTGTACACGGTCTTTGCGGTAGACTTGACCAAGTAGTTGTTCCTGCAAGCCTGAGATGTGGTCGGCATTGGTCAAGAAGTTGTGATTTGGTGGGTATATTTGCGGGCCTTCAAATCGAGAAACACCCCCTGAGGGCATCAGGTACTTGGCCTTACACCCAAATCCAAAATGCGAAATCCTCAACCTAAACTGGCTAAGGGCTTAGAGCAGCCTAGCAGTTCACAGGTGCAGGGCTGTGGGGCTACCAAGCACTACCTATCCTGAACCCCAAGCATGCCTCCCGGCCCGCAGGGGAAGGAATGGGCTGATGGGGTCATAATGTGGGAAGTAGTCCAAGGATCCATTCCTGCGATCCCAACTCACAAGGAGCAAGCAACGAACAAAATTTTCCACCCGTGGTCATGCTGCTGGAATCATATCTGAACCTCGATCTGTCGGCAGGTCGTTTAGCATCTTGTCCGCATCCATGACATACTTCTCCTGAGCTTTTGAATACTTGATAAGTCTGCACAGACTTGCCCTTTAGAGTGTGGGATTTGTCGTTGAGGGCTCATATTGCATGTTCTTAAGGCGGTGTGCGATCAATTCACCTGGCCCGGCAGTACAGGTAGAGATAGAGCCAGCAACGCTCGCATTTGCCCTGAACCCCCTTCACCCTTGCGAAAGCCCAGTGCCGGCAGGGAACTGGTTCAACGAATCCGGTCTCAAATACCTCTAAGAAGCCTCTAATATATGGTAAACGTACAGAACCCTTAACTCAAAAATGCTCAAATCATACTCCTACTGCGGTAAAATTAAATCAAGTCAGACCCAGTGGCACACCCGGATCCAATCAGAAGCGGCGAGATATTCCTCAGACGTTGTACAAGTGGCTTGGCCGCAATGCTTTCTTGGGGGGCTTTGCTTACAAACCACACAGACCCATAAAATGTAAATCATCAGATTACATAGAATCCGAAGCAGGGCTTACGTCCTGTGACTGCTTCTCGCTGAATGAATACACAAAAGAACATGATAAGATCAAATTGTTCAAGACAGGAACAAAATCACGGTTTTGGGCTTAGGGTACAAAGCACTTCCACGTTAGGAAGCGGGTGGACCTGTCACATCAATGGCCTTCAGCGAACATGATGGAGCTGGGTCTGATGAGGATGGTCACCCTCCACAAACTAACACGGAATGCCACCACAAGCACGATTTGAGATTGCTGTCCTGCAAGGGGTCCGGGCATGGGGTGAGGCTCCATGCTGGTTTGGGGGAGGGGACACATCCTCAAGCACGAAGTGCCCAGGACTGAGGCGGTAGAGCCCAAGCCCCTGAGTTCGGAATCTTTCAACTGGAAAACGAAAGCCGATAGACTCTAGACCTCTAGGCATATAAGCCAGCCTTGGAATACCTGGGAATATCATGGCCCTGCAAGCTGGACGAGAGAGGAAGCACCTTCCTACGGCGAAGTCAACGAAGCGTAGTGCATGAAAATCTTTAGGATGCATGGCATGCCCCCGGATTTACTATGGAACGCGACAAGATTCAATATTCTACCCGGCCAAGACTATCTAATGTTCGTGACGGGTGGTGTTTAATTTGCGCTAGGGTTCCCGATTACATCACTTTGCCGCCCTTGTCCCTCTAGCTCGACCACTGTGGAATGAGCCCCAAAGCAGTCGGGCTGTCGTGTTTTGCAGTATGTATCTGGCAGGTCACAAACGGTCGTAAGTTTGAAAGGCTTGGACCAACAACAGCGATAGAACACATCATAAAAGGGATCAGAATCAGACGAGCAATCAAGATGAGAACAGCAATCCTCATTATACCCAAGAACTCATGCCATGAAAAAAGGGAGGACACCAGGTGAAACACCGAGTCTCCGCACCACCTCCCGAACACTGAACACATCGTCTGCATCGCAGGGCCCGTGCCTCACATCTCCTTGTCTGGCTGGCAGCTTCTTTTTCTGCCCGCTGTGGAAGCTAGTATCATAATGAGAGCTCAATCTACCCCACCCCCCAACCTCTCCCGGTAAAACACAGATCCTATACATAGAGACCACCGATCTGTCCACGTCCTACATCCTTGAGATTCAGGCTGTTGATTTACAGCTTAGGGGCATTTGGCATTGTGGCTTGCGAAGGCTTAGGGTTAGGGTATGTATGATGGCCTGGAAACACTCGATTTTCATGTTGGGTGTTAGCACTGCAATGGCACTCGCGGACGCCCACCCCTCACGCTGAATATGACGATCATGTGCAATCCTCGTCGGAAATCTCAGTACTCGCAGCTATACAAAAAAGTAGCCAACAAGGCTACAACCACACCTGCATGCAAACTGTCAACTCGGAACTCAAGTTCCCATCTTCCCCGCACTGAATCAGAAACCCAAGAACATAGGCGAGAGGCCTTTCCATGGAACCACATCGGGCGGACCGAGTTTCTCGGCGCAGGGGGCATATATGCACACACATATGCATGCACATATACATATATATATATACACATGTCAGCATCTCTGGGATGGAGCTGAAGACCTAGCATTTGAGGATGGGCGCAGGTAGGGATGACCACCATGCCATGCCCTAACCAAGTCTCCATGAGCAATGCCCTGGCACCTTGCGAAAAGGCCACGCATCTGACATATGCTAACAGTATCTGCCAGGAGCTGCGGCAACCCCAGAGGCAATAGAATTAAGTGATTCGCATTAGTTGCGCTGGTAGCTTCAGCGCCGGGGAAGGATGGGCTTCTGGAGTCACACTTGCTGTGCAAGTCACAAGTACAGCAAAGGACCTTGTAGGACCTTTCAAGCATGCAAACCCTATTTCCTGTGGAACACAAAGCATCGATAAACAGACTCGGCATCTTTGACGTAGAGCATCTGGCTAAGCCCGCCCAGCCTGCGGGATGATTTCACTGATGGGTAGTGAACAGGAACTGCCACTATGTACGCCTCATAAACGTCGCTATAAACCACTCCATGACTTCTTTCATAGGCCTTCGCAAGCTAAACTCTAGATCATACCTGGCACGCTGGCGCACCAAAACTTCTGAGGCCTACTGGAGGGATCCATTCCGTCATTCCCGACTGAGCACCAAGACCTCTAAAGCCCAGACGTGACCAATCTGGCCCTGGACCCTGAATCCTAAACCCTTGACCGACCGTGAAGCTAAAATCCTAAGTCTCAAATAAATCCCAACCAAATTGCATCATGGGCACCCAGTTTTCGTTTTTGCCGCCACCCAGTGAGGCATTTGACCTCAGTTCACTCACACGGACATCATCCTCAAGAACTAACCAGTTGCGAATCCTAAGTTGGGTGAGTTTTTCCAAATAGAACGCTCTCAATTAGGACCCCGAGAACTATGCGGGGATGATAAGGAGGCTATGGAATTCTTGAGTGACCTTTGTGAGCAGAAGCGGGAGGCAACACAATTTGGAATGACGAGTCCCAGAAGAAGAGCTGGCGATTACCAGGTTGGATTTGACTTGAGCGGCTGAAGTTGTCCGCTTCACAGACACCTGCAACATGGACTCGTCACCTGTCTTAGGTTTTATGCAGTTGGCTTGGAACCTTTGAGGAGTGAATGTGTTTTCAAAGTTCATCATGCTCAAAATCAGCAATCCTTGGAGAAGCAGTCAGCAACGCAGGGAATCCAAATGCTCCTGCACTGCAAAAGAGGCAAAAATAGACTGTGGAGTGCATGCATGGGATACTTCATCTCTGACATGAACAGAATTGACCCATGATGTTGCGTCAGAGCCCCAGTGCGCTATCTACTGAGCCAGATGTTTACTTCGATCCGGACTCTAGATCGGAATTGGATCTCCTGACCCAAATACCCACCGACTATAACTCTTTCAAACAAGGGTAGAATTAGTTGTGGCTACGTTGTCCCATTGTTGCCACATTCCTATTTGTCCACGAAGCTTCAAGCTCACATGGGAGATCCTTCTATGAATCACAAGAGAATCCTTGATAGCCTTTGAGATCCTGAAGCCAGCCCTAAGAAGCCGCACAAATTCATCCGCAGGATCTGCCAACGTTGTGAACCTATACTGGTATAGTATGATCTTCAGCCAGGGGCCTTAAATCCAGCACCTGAACCATTTGAGTCCTCTACCTTGTGAACCCCTTTCAGGCAACCTGCGGTTTAAAGCCTGCCAATCCCCAAGCACAAAAAACCGAGGCAACCCAAGACACTGCTACAATCATTTGCCTAAGACCGGGCACGCTGAACCCAAAACAACGTCTGACCAAAGGACATGCCCAGCTCTCCATCGCGATCGCCCCCTTGACGTGGACCGTTACCAGTGTAGCCCTGCTGACCCAGGCCTTTACCTTGTCTCAGGATCAGGAGTTGGGGAGGTTTGGTGGGAGTCGGGAGTCAAACATCGAGATTAGCATGGAATTCGCATCCAGAAGTAGTTGGGCTCAGGCCAGGTCCTGAAGCTAAAAGCTTGCTTCTTCATATCCGAAGTGTGTCCAAAAGCCTGATGCCTCTGAACCAACAATCCCTGCACCCCAAATGCCTCAACCCTAAGCGGATCAACCCAAGAAATGCCAGCATAGGTGTCAAAGACATTGCGGATCTGGATCGATTGCAGATTACGAACTCTCGCGAGCACGCAGGTGTTGGGTTCTGTGAAGTACAAACGAATCCAAGAACCAATGCATGATGCCGAGAGTTCTCAAACCCCAAAACCTAACCTCCCAACCCCTACACCCCCAACCCCCTAGCTTCCGACTAACCAATCTGCAGCTCTGTAGCCGCTGCCCTTGTACGGAATGAAGCGCATGGGGCGCCGCCGTCCAGATGGTCCGCGAGGGCCAAGGCCGGCGCCGTAGCCTCGTGTTTGTGTACCCAGCCCAACTCCTTTCGGTTCTGCAGACAAACCCATGCATGTAAGTCCTTACAAGTCTGAATGTACAAGTGTCGCCAGACGTAAGCACTTTAAGCATTTGGGTGTCTAAGGATGGCATCAAGCCTCAGGAGCTCGGAGCACTCTGGATGTTCAGAGTTTGCAGTTTGCAGGACTTTAAATTTGGTTGCTTTTGGTTTTATGAGCCAGTGTGGGCTTCAGACTTAGGGCTGGAGAATTGTAAGGATGGGCTGCAAAGCTTGGACACTCAACGGGAACTATTTGGCGTTTTCAGCTGTAGTTTTTGCTCCAAATCACTGCCTATCCTTGTGTTGCTGCATATAAAGGTAGTGTGGATGAAAACTTTAGATGGATAGTTTACTTGAAAAATTGAGGCTCAGCCGGCTTTCGCAGGCCGGTCCCTCGCACCCCGTGGGAATAAGATAGGCCATGCACATCTTCCCCCCCAATACACAGACCGAGCACACCTTGCTGACGTATTCAAGACTCACCTTGTCCAGGCAACAGCCGCTGCCTGCGCAGCCCGAAACAAATAAGTGCCGACAAGAAACAGAAAACAACACTGGAGAGTCCGCAGGGAGTTTCTCACATGATCCCTGTTAATCCTGAATATGGTTCCGAAATTTCCAGGTAGTCCCTGTACTTCCCTCTACGGTGTCTCAATTTCAAAATTTGAAAACCCCATTCGTAGTCCTTTTGGATTAACCTTGCAGCTGCAGAGCCGTCCTGGCCATAGCCATTGTAGCCGCTTCCAGCACGACCGCCATAGCCGTAGCCTTCAGAATTTGCACGGGCAGCTGTCTACTGAGATTGAGAGCAGCCCTGATCTCGAAACCAAACGTGCAAACCGTGAAGCGGCTGAAGAAAGCATGGACGTGCCCACTCTCCAGTTCATGAAACAGCCGGAACCCAAGAAGCTCCAACAACCGACCTGTCCAAACGCCCTCCTGCTTCTTGCAGTACTCTTCTTCCTGCTCCTACAGCTCCTCCTCATCCTGCCCGTACCGCTGCAGTTATCTTTCTTATGATGACTTTGGTTAGCAATGCGTGAGTAGCTTTTTTCATTCTTGATCCCCCAAGAGGGCGCATAATTCATATCAATCCTTTCCCCTTTTCTACCTTCCATCAGGTATGCACCGATCTCAAACTTAAACCACCCCTCCCACCGCATGTACATGAATCCTCTATCTCTTCTATCATGGCACTACGTTGGGAATATGCCTTGGGGGAGGGGGGAGGTGACTCGGGCCTGCGGGTCCAGCCATACCGGGAGGTCCAAACGGCCCTGGGCCTCGCCCGGGACCTGCGCCTTTGAAGTTGTGCGAGAGGAATTGGTTTCCAAGGACTACATATATTGTTAGAGGTTCTATAAACGACAACTATCCGGTATCCGGACAAAGTTCCTGTATGCCCTAGCCACCGGGAAGTCCGGGTACGGTTGAAGACTTAGATCTGGGCCGTAGGGTGTAGAGAACCCGGGGGAAGCTTGGGCTTTAGGGCTTGCAAGGTCTTGTTTCTGAATGTTATGCTTTTAGTCTCAAGTGCTCAGGGGATATTTAAGTTTGGATCTGCCTCTGTATTCTTTGCTGTATCGTTGGTTTTAACTGTAATTTTGATTGATTATGGGTTTACATGGAGGTAAACGCCGGAGCTACAATAAGCTTCACTCTGAAATCTGCCTATTAGAAATCCACCCCTGTAAGCATTCCTGACGAACTGCTATGCCTTCCGGATTCACGGCTTACGGCAAGTCGGGCAATTTGTCTTGCATCTGGCCTGTGACAACTCGGCAAGGAAAGCAGCCACTCTTTCAGAGCAATATGGGAAAGCTTTGGGTTGACGGTGGCAATTCTCAAGGCTTGGGGCTTGCAAAAGGTAACGAGTCCCCTCGGGGAGCCTCCCTCCCCAAAGAAGGATCATAGTATTTCGGGGTGTAGACAAGGGTCCAAAGTTTTTTCGAAATGTGCATATGTTTCTGATTTTTGTCGGATCCATCAATCCGGTCTCCGTCAAAGGCTCCGGGTCGGAGTGCTTTGAGTTCCGACAAACTCCGTGAGTAAGACAGGCTGGTGTTGCAGGGAAAGCCTAACATTTTTGGAAGCTCTACCTGGCACAATCTCCGTGTCTCTTTTGAAATGCGAAACGTCAAAAGTGAAGCCTAAGAGCAAGCACACGGACACTCCAGACTTCAAGATTAAGGGTTTCTTCTACAACCCCACCCGCCATGTGTCCGCAAGCGGCCTCGTGCCATTCGAGCCTCGATCTTCTCAGCCTCTTCGATCATCGCCTAGCTTTGGTCACAAAACCGTATGCGCGTACCAATGAACATGTAGGAGGCTTGCTGCCAATTTCTATGTAGGAAAATGAATCAAATTCAATCGGACACCAGGCACCGGAAATGAAGGTCGACATACCCCATTGATACCCTGCGGATAACTGCATCGTGTGGTCCGCCCTGGTCCCGTGATGTTGATTCAAGATGGACGTCCCTGAGCCGGCTCTGGTGCTGTAGCTTTGTGGTATCCAGGGGTTCGCTTAGGGATTGTGGCAGGCCCCATGATTGACCTTGATTCGGTGACCTGCTTAGACCAGACTCGCCCTAAACAAAGCACATATCCTAAGCCTCACATGCATCGCCCAAGGCGTCCTCCATCCAGGAACCTTTTCGGGTATCCCTTCCAGAGTCTAGTTACAGGCGCTGTCCACTTTTGCTCGTGGAAATAAACTTCAACCCCCAAGGCCCCAGAGCCAACAACCTACATCCCAACACAACCTGACAAAGATGTCACCACGGACCCCTTTCAACTGCCTCAGGCTTCTGCCACTAGAACCCTTAAGAGGAGACCGCTGTTCGCCCCTTGAACTCTGTCACAGGTTCCTATGATCCCTACGGGTACTCTGAACCCGATCCTCAAACCCCCAAACCTTCATCCTAAACTCTAACTCCGGAGTCCTAATCCTGAACCTTTAACCCCCTAATCCTGAATCTTACCACACCTGACCCTGAAGCCCTCACCACTAAAACCGCAAGCCCTGAGTCGTAACCGCACCCGGGGTCGCCTCCTCCATTGGCTTTCCAGACTTCTTTGCACGCTCCGTTGCCAAGGCTTTCTCCTTTTGGAGGCAGGAAGCTTCATGTAGGAGCCTAAGCCAGTTAAATGAATGCGCTGCGGCAGATCACGCCGAACAAGGACCAAGTTCATGAAGGAAAAGAGGTAAGCATGTAGGCTTCAAGTTTTAAACTTGCCAAGATGTGGATGCAAGGCTAAATGCTGCAGAGTTTACAGTTGCTCAGATCAGGCTTTAGAGCTGCGGTGCTTAGGAGCCCAAGGGCCCAAGGGTTTCTGCCTTATCTGGGGCTGGAGGAACGATTTCATTTGTGAGTCATGCGTTCCCTGCGACGCTCTGTTGTGTACCCTGGGTCCTTTCATGGCCCCAAACTCCTCGCATGTTGCTTTGACGCATGCGCCACCTACATCGCTCCAAAAGGCATAGGCCCCTTGCCAACTCAAAGCAGCCCATGCGATGCTGAAACCCCTGACCACAAACAGGTAGGACCAACAGAGATCCGAGCTAAATCATGACATAGAAGCATCTAAAAGTCCAGGAATCATTACTGTGACTCGCTGCTAAATGCTGACAAAAATTCACAACAATTGCTTCTTCGAACTGGAGACCATGCATAGTCAGACACTACAAAACGCCTTATCAGTACCNNCCCCCCCCCCCCCCCAAATTAAACCCTTGACGCGAGAGACTTACAAAGTTTTGAGCTTAACGCCTAAACTTCGAAACACCAAGTTTCTGCACAACATTGAACACATCACTCCCCAACTTCAATCCCAAAAGCTTGGAACCACGAGCCTCGACAGCCATGAACGTAGGAGAAGCCCTCAAAGAATAAGCATAATTTCTACGATAACCAGAGAAACTCCACACCCCTCAACCCCCCAATCCTGAACCATGGACCCCCCGACCGACCCCCAAGCCGGCCTGCAATGCATCTCGAAGCTCTGGAGAGATAACGCGAACCTGGAGCAAGTGGTCAGCGGATATGTCAGTTACTTGGACCATGGATGTCCTTCCTTTTGGTGGTTCTGTCCTACCTTTCGTAGAATATATACTCAACAAAGTAGGGCATCCGCATCCAGGGCCCGGGTGGAGGGGATCGTCAGCATTGGGTGAAGCAAAAATGTAACTGTACAGGCACTCAAAATACTCCTGGCCTCTGTCAAACAAACATGGAACCCTGTATGAGAGGTCGTCCACGAAAACTGACCTGCGTGCTCTGCTTTCAATTCCCCAGGGCCGCAGCAATTGCAGCTGGGGTTTCACAGAAACCGAGTTCCACAAACAGTAGTCCCTACAGCACCCCTTTTCAGGTTCTATGTCTATGTGTTTTGGGGAGGTAGGGGTTCAGGCACCAATACCTTCTAACAAATACAAGAGATTTGCCTCGATTCGAGTCCTCTGCCGTTTAGGAACCCCAAGCTGTCAAAACCTTCAAAAACCGAGATTCAATAAACCTGAAGCCTTCAAACCCTAGACCTTGCACTTCAAACCTTGCACCCTGAGTTTTAAGCCCCAAGTCTTACACCGTGTTTTCTAAACCCAGCATGTTTACCCTAACCCTATAAAGCCCAAATCCAGCCTTGGTAGGGGGCCTGGGAGGAGCAACATTCTCCTCGAAGCTGCTTTGAAGAGGCCTGGGGCGGAACCCGACAAAAGCCCAATGTTGACTGCATGGTAGCTTGGGCAACCTAGTGGTACATAAGGGGTGTAATATGGAGCTCTGGCTCGCATAGGCATCATTTCGAGAAATGCAGTGTCGCATACCACTCGCTGTGCCAGTGACGAAGCTTTTTCTTAAACCACAAACCATGCACCGGGGGCCCAAGACAAGCCGGGTAAGCCGGGTAGGATGATGTCTCCAAACGAATGCCTGCCCTCCCTGCTTGCAATCTAAGCCTTTTCTTGCCAAAAAGCTGAAGCCAACCAGTCCGACAAAAGCCCACCAACCCCAAACCCTCCAGACCCCAATCCGGAGGCTAAATGTTCCAAGGAACAGGACTTTGCTGAACAAAGTCGTGCTGCGCATGGGATGGGTGCTTCTTGAGGTTTAGGGTTTAGGGTTATGCTAGAAATATCAGAGCTGTGTTGTCATTCCCATCCTGCGCTTAAGTGCCTAGCATCCAAGCTAAGACTTGGGGAGGACATGTTGAAGTCAAGGCTGAATGAGACAGGTAGGAAATTTGTTAGGTACCGGGGCTGAGACTCTTCTACACCTCAAAGCATGTGCGCGGGTTGGAGAGGTTACCGGGTTAGGGTTGGGAGCTGGAGAAGGGTTGTGGATGCTGGACTAGGTGTGCTCCGGGAATTTGTTTTCTAAGGATTGCCGTGCTTCATGCGCATCGAAGTCCAGATTTTTTGTATGGGAGCAACATGTCACGTGTAACTCTCTAGCTAAAAGCTGCAGTCCTCGATCCGAAAGGAGGCAACAGCGACGCGCGTTTGAAAGGGATCAGATTGTTGGGAGCTTTCTTGATGCAAGCTCCATCTCTGCAAACTGGCTGTATCTGAAGCGTGGCTACCCTGCCTTCAAGGACTGCAATTGTTGGTGACATAAACTGTAGGAGGACGGTAACTTAACATGTTGGGGCATCCTTGGCGAGGACCTGTTAAAGCCCATGAATGTAGCAAGCCCAAACTCGCAGGTATGCGGGGGTGGTGCCTGGAAGTTGCCGATTCTGTTGGTGGGCGGAATGCTCTGACCCAAGCCCAGAAAATGAGAAATACTTGCCATATAGTTATCCCGCTTATTGCGGGGGGTGCGAAGGAGCAGGTAACAAAATGCTGCCCAACAGTTTCGCAGAGAAGTTTCGTTAAGCTGGGCTGATCATCTGTGGGACAGATCCATTTTGGGATGAAACCCTTGGATGCCGCTTGTAAGGTTGTAGGTGTTCCAACCATGCTGCGGAGAGATCCTGGGCAATGTTCATACTATCGAATATGAAGTGCCATATGGGGCTTACAAAATTCGAGGGTCTCCATTTATAACCAGAACACAATATCCCTCCTCTGAAGACCCCACAAGCCTTCTCAAGTTCCTGACGGCCTACATTCTGTCGTGGGCCAGACCCCAAGAAATGCGGAAAGATCCTAGGCATCGCGAAGTCCAGCACATCAGCAGGCAAGGGAGACCCTGCCAGCACACCAAATGACAACATTCGTGTTTCAGGAGCTTGAAATTGGGTTAAGCTTTAGGGTCTTGGGGTACACATGTTCCCTGTATGATGCTGCATCTCCTTTTTTGCCCGCGCACATGGGCCATGTGGCACAAGCTGGATAAGGCTGTAACATCTTGATTAAAACTTGTTTGGGCTGCATCACGGTCTATCGTTCCATGCTCGGTAATGTTGCTAGTTGTGCTGTGTTTGATGACAAAGTCAGATAAGCTTCAGCTTCATCCAATTCCACAAGAGGATCCCTTGCCCAGATAGACCCCAAATCTGTTCCCCGCGAGCAAAGACTGACTACATCTAGCCTGAATTACACTGAAGCATTTCGAGCTGGTATCACCAAGAATCCTGTACTACCCAGCCCCAAGGGCCAACTTTCCGGAATTTCCTTGCACTGCAGGTATGGTGGATCTAAGTGCGGGAACTCCCGATTCCAAATGCAAGACGAATCATCGGTCCAACCTCGATCTCTACCCTCCCCTAAACTAACATGGAAGCCCAAGACAACGGGCCCAACAAAGATTACTGTAATTGGAAAGGGGCCTATACTGGCCTTCATGTTAGTATCGAGGAAGCTGCTACCATACAGACCTCAACAAGGGAGAACAGCGCGGTCCTGCGGATGGACGGAGGATACAGAACCCCAGTCGAGTTTCTGGCTTTTGCATTAAAACTCGCGCCTGCCATTCTGAACAGGGGCTCGATGGGCCTGCGAATCAATGCACTTCCAATAAGGTGACATGTGGTCATGACTGGTGGTAGGGGTAGAGGGAGGGGGACTAGAAAGTGGTTTGAATCGGAATTCTGGTGTTGATCCCTGCAGTGGCTGGCAGAAGCCGGGTCGGTGGCGGTGGCAGCGGCGACAGTGGTGCAGTGAACGGTCGTGAACGATGAAGCTTGCTTTGTTTTTTGCCAGCCTTGCTTCCAGCCTAGCAAACGAAACCAATAATTAGGGCACTCATGGTGCCATAACATGTGAAAGCATTGTTCAGAAGCCCAAGCCCTAACACGCACGCGGAAACCCAGGCAGAATCGTGAGGCCGTGCCCTGATTCCCCACAAGCCTTGACTAAAAACACTACCACAAAGGCCCCCAAGCGTGAGCAGGGGGATACTGGGATACAATCAATCATGGTGTCCAGGATCAAGACTCTTTGTGGTCCTAATTAGGCGTTTGGGAACCTGAAACCCCAGTGATCAGCGCTTCTCCCAGGTTTCAGAGGCCATGTCTCTTCCAGCGGATATTTGAATACTTTCCTCAGTAAGTTCTGAAGTAATGAGACATGAAGAAAAGTGTCTGCAGAAAATCTTTGAACCCCTTGACCTGCAAACCTCAGCCCCTCAAATCTCCGAACCCTCGTGCCAAAAACATCCCATACCCCTAAGCCCGGACCCTGTGCCCTCTCGCGCAAGCAAGCCTGAGCAGTGCGACAGCGAGCATGCGAAGCGCATTGTACTGAACCTGGTCTTTTGGTGTTATTTCCGCAGCTGGGACGTAAACATGCAGGGAAAGAAGAAATAGGAGCCGCACATGGAAAGCATGGCCACAGATATTTGCATCCGCCTGCAAAAGACTCAGCCCTTCTTGGATACCAGGGTTGAGAAATGATCATAGGGTCCAGATTAATCTGATCAGTGAAAGTATGATGATCTCCCGTATCGCTACATGGGCCCAAATCTGACAAAAACGTTTCAGCAGCAGACAGAGCGCAAACTGCGTGAGCCTCTGAAGTAGCATACCGTCCTGAAACTCTGAATCGAAAGCTTGAGCCCCTAGTACCCCGCGGTGTGCGCATGTAGCAAGCGTCTGTGCCACTTGCTCAGGAATGCGTCAGTCTTTGCAGTTGCTGCAAAAGCACGTGCAAGATGGGCTGCATGCACAAGAGCTTGCCAAAATGAAATGCATACATGGGCCGAAATAATTAGGCAGACTATGGCAGACTAGAAGCCGATCAGACTTGCTGAGCGATTGTTGACGGCTGTTTCGTCTCCTTTTTGGCGAGTTTGGTACTTAAAATTTGCTTCTGAGACTGTCAACTGCAAGGATTCACTGCCCCAGTATTTTTTTGTAGGACCCTTCCCGCACGTTTTGGAATGGTGCTTCGGCACCCTTTCAAGAAACCTCTCTAGACTCTAGACAAACCCAACTGAAGCCTCAGAATCTCAGTTCCCAGCCCAGGCCAAATACCCCATCTGCAGGAGAACCATGGCGATCACGGTTCCAACGCCCACCTGAGCTTCCCAAAGGCAATGGTTCAAGGATATGTTTAGATGGTTTTCTGGTTTGGGTGTCGGGTCAGCCGCTGCCGCTGTGGGCAGGGGCTCTGTGATGTTGGGCGTAATGGATTTCTTGAGGCGTGCATGAGGCCTATCCATGTCTTTCAGAATTCAGCTCGGGATCAAACTGCCCTGGGCCAAGCAGCATTGACAGCGTCACGATGACTGGTTGACTGAAACAAGCACTAGAAGAATGACTTGTATGGCTTTCTATGATGGTGGGAAGAATCAGGAAAATGAAGACTATGCAAGAAGAGAATAAGGTTTCACAAGGGCTTGGAGAGTCCCACTCATTCTACACCCTAGACCACAGTGGTTGAGAACGCAAAAAAAAATCAGTTCCAACTTGAGCCCAGGTGTGGGGCCCAAATTAGTAAAATGGGTTTGGGGCTATACATGTCTTACGAAATTTCTTCTCCGTGGTCCGTTTGCAGCAGCAAGTCATGCTGACACATGCACTTTTGCTGCCTGTTCATCTGTCACCTGCTTTCAGGAGAACTGCTAGCTTCAGGGCGGGCTTACAATAGCGAACAGCTATTTGCCTCGCGGACGCTTTCACGGATGAACGTTACCAAGCTTGGGCATGAACTCTGGAACCCGTGTGCGCTCGGGGTTGAATTTATGAAGTCCCTGACATACGTGAAAATCCTCCTGTCTGACGGAACTAGTGACTGACATGCTTATACTTGACAACCTGTTTACCTCACCCATGCAAATTTGCTCCCCGGATCTCGCTGCAATACAGCCCGTTGCCATGACTTGTTAGGGGATAACACTACAAAGTATTCCGGCTTCTACATGCATAAAACCGACCCACTATGTGACACTGGTGAAGTCCCAAGGAAACTCTCTGTGTTTGCGAAACATCGGCAGCATACCCATAAGCCTCAAACCTGTGGAACCTTCCGACATCGTCTTTGACACCTAGATGGCCATACCGACGCCCAAAGGATGTTGAGGGTCCCACTTAGCAAGCTAAACCCTCGTCTGAAATCCCCCTAAGCCCCCAGACTGGGTGCCCTGACAACCTGAAGCAGCACTGCTGCAGGTACTGGCACCGGTGAGTCCTCTGCTGACGCTGTGCCGGCTAGGCGCCCGGAGACCTTGCTGGGTTTAGGATCTTCAGCGAAAAGGGCATGAGGTTAAGGGCTTACGGGCTGGCGGTCTGGAGTAGGGATTTGAGTTTCGGAGGGCTTGCAATCCTCTTTCGCTGGCCTTGGAGATGCACAAAGGACATCTGGCATCACTTCTGTCTCTGACCTTCTGGTGGTCGGTAGGGACCAGATAGCTTGATCCTAAAAGTAAATACCATGGATCCTCTTCGTAATCTGCATCTCAACCTCGTATGTATGTATGTATGTATGTATGTATGTAATGTATGTGTGTATGTATATTTGTGTGCGTACATAGGCTTCCACGGTCTTTTCTATTCCTTTTTATTCACTACGAACTATCACGAAGCTATGGGAGGCTTACAGCCTCACCAAGATCCTTCCGCGTGCCAACCCATGGGGCTTGGGGGCTTGTGGCTTAGAGGGCTTAAGTTTACAGTGAACTCTTAACATCATCTGGGCAACTCTCCAACAGAAGTCGAACATGGTCAAATGCAAAGCTCCTGTGTCCCTCCGCAAAAATCGTTGAACGCATCCAATCCAAATCTGTTTGTTTTGATGTAAAGAGAGAGAGAGAGAGAGAGCGCACCATGAGTTCTAGCGCTGTCCCGAAGTTCTCAGATGTGAGCAGAAGGGGCAGAATCACGACATGCACTGAAGCAGTCCCCAATCCTGAAAAGCACGACATAAGTACCAGGCATTTCGTCATTCTGTATATACTAGGTCACTAAGCCTAACACGGCCTAACCCCCGAGACATCTCTCCTGGGGCTGCTGCGTAAGCTTTGCACTTCCGTATGCAAGCCTCAGAAGCTCGAAGCTTTCCGGTTCGAGGTTTCGTGTAGTTCAAGGTTGCTGTGTGGGGTTGAGAGCTGGCTTTCAGCTTGTGGGCCTGTAAGCTGCTGAGCTGAGGCCGAATGAAGAGATTTGCTGCTGCAGGCGGTATCTCTTTAATTTGGAATCTGCAAGTGAAAAGCCTCATAGAATTCCAAGCTTCCAGCCAACAGTTAGAAGGCCCGAGAGGGGGCCTGTGTGTCCCGAAGCACATGTTCTGACGTGCGACGCCCGTTGTTCTCGCTTGTAAGTCACAGCTGCTTGAATGCAGAGAGCCAAACAGTACATGTGGCTACACCTCCTGGCGATCGTATCTCATAATCTCAATGTTTGAAGGCGCATGACCATGTTTTTCCAGAGCCTTCAACACACTTCAACCAAATAACTAACGCACCCATGAAGGCCTCCTCCCTTTGTGAACCCTATGCGAGAAAAACTGTGAGCTCACCTCAGACCTTCAACAGGAACTTTGCAGGACTGGAATCGTTAGGGTTGTGAGGGTATGGGGTCTCTGCGAGGATTATGTCAGGATTCTCGAGGATTGTAAGGCAGGCTCTTGGATTGTGGGATGAATGTTGGGAACTGCCCGCACCCAGTAACAGTCTGTATTAGGGGTCCTATTAAGGGCTATATATAACCATAGTATATTTGTTATCCAACTGTTAGTGAGGGGGGCAGTACCCAAGATGAATGGCAAAAGCCGCGCCTAACCCTGCGTAAGGCTTTTCAAGACGCCACAAACTGACCCGTCAACCCTTCATCCTCATCCCTCATGCTGAAAGTATGAAGTACTCAAGCTGAAAACTCTGAATGCATGAACTGGTGACCTTTTAGGTTCATATTGTTTAGGGTATATCCCCAAAAACAACCGATAACTCGAATACTTCGAGGGCGCTGCGGAACTGTACGGCTCGAGGGATGGTCGTTTCAACCCGAGGCAGCTTACCACCTTTGGTCTTTTTCTCGGCTGTGGGGAAGCTACACTGTTCCAAATTTGTGTGATTTGTATTTCACATCAGGGTTCCAGGATGTTCCAGGTGTCAAAGGTTTTGGCAGTTTTAGGGTTGAGGATTGGGGGCTTCTGCCTGCTTAAGCCAAGTACAGTAAAGGGGGGAAGGCAAGATGATTCATGGCACTTTTCCATTTTCTGGGCCCTAGGTCTTGGGGCAGGAGGATACTGATGTTCCAACTTCTTGGCTTTTACTGCAGGATTATGTATATTTTGCTTGAAGGTTCCCACAACACACATGAAGTTCATCTTGGTCTTAATGCTCAATTGAAAAATGCTACCCACCTGCAGGAACATGCCTGGTGCTCGGCAGAAAGCATAATTACGGGTAGGATTTGGGGGAAGAGGCTGCGCGGGGGGACGTGGAGTTTGCCCTCTCGCCAAGTTTGTATCTGCATGGAGGTGGCTCATAGGCACGACCACAAAAGTCATTATACATCCATTACCCCAGTCTCTACTAAGCACCAGGTAATGTATAGAAGAAGACGACTGCACGGCTCCAGCTCAGAACTGGCATAACATGTATACAGCACAGGTATCTGATGGTAGCTGGATTGCCGGAATCTCCCCTTTGCGAAGCTAGTTGGTTCCCTGCCTTCTTGACACAAATGACGAGAAGTGTTGCCTCATCAAATTTGGAAGGCTGCATGACCCCAGTCAGTCAACTCGAGGCAGAGGAGCGTTTTGGGCTTTGTGCTTTGATTTGCGAGCTGTTTGGCCCTGGGAAGGTTGGAAGGTTTGCCTTCAGCGCTTGGGGCCGATTAGGGTCCACAGTTTGGTGTTTCTGGTTTTGGGTTTGGAGCAATACATCTTGATTCTACCAGGGCTTCCATGATGTGAAGGTAGCTGTTGACTTCGAGATCCTGTGCTCCTAGACCGCATCCAGGCTTTTTACTAATTCATGGCTGAAATTGTACAGAGGTTGTAGCGGCTTGGAAGCATCCTTTCCATGGTGAGCCCTGCTCATTGATACCAAATCCTGCTTGATGGGTTTGGTATTCTAGACCAAGGCGACCAAGGTCATGAGGGGTTTTAACATCAACAGTATGGCTCGGAAACTTAGATTTTGCTTGAGGTGAAGGTGGGGGTGGGCCCATATAACAATTTGCGAAGCATTTCCTTGCATCATCTGGTTTCCTCCTGTGACAGGGCCTTCACGAACATGTGAGGTCCATAGACGGTAATTCCTAGTTCGCATTGATGACCAAGTCTTTGTCGATCCACTTACTGCGCATTCCTGAATGCGGCTCTGTATACCTTCATAAGGACCCCGTTTCAGTATTTCTTACCATGCGGAACCCCCAAATAGAGATCAGTATCTAGGGCTGTCTTGCAACCACCGTGTTAACATACATTTTCGGCTTCATGCAACACCGAAAAACATCAAATGATTCCTTCTGACAAGTAATGTAGAAGCCTGAATACATTTCAACATCATTCCGATATTTGTAGTCATTGCGAAACTGTAGGAAAAATCCCCCCCCCCTCCCGGGTCCACACATTTCGTTCTCCACTTTCTTTTCCACTTGATTCCCCACTACGCATTCTCATTAATTACTTTCCTAAACCAAAATCAGATCCCTAAGCACCTTATCTAAACCCCTACATCAGGCCTGTCTGAAGCTTTGGAGCTTCAAGGTGAGCTCACACGGTTTGACATACATTCCAGGCTCCAATTGAGATCTGGGTCTACGTTAAGAGCGGTCAGTGATGTTCAGTGTTCAGGTTTCATTGCTTAGGGGAGGCCTCACTTGCACATAGTGACTGGAAGACGGCGGATTGGGAAATCGTTGCCTACCTCCACAAGACCTTGAATGGCCTTCTCCAGGAAAGTCCTCTAGTCATTCTGGCAGTATCAGTAGGCACCCTCAACACATTGTCGACGAATCACGGCAAACTCCCCATGCCTGACGTGAGTGTACGGTAGGTCAGTACCTTTAAAGTACGGAACGAAATACTGGAAAGTGTACACGGAAATTCAGCGTCCGATGAACCACTGCAATCCTCCACTCCTAATAAAACCGGAACCCTGCATCCCACTCTGAGGCGTCAGACGTAAAGCCTGAGATCTGCGTGGCTTGGGGAGGTTTCGGGCTTCAAGGGGAACAAACGCTCCTGGGTCTAAAGCAGGTACTAGTAGCGCAGGTGCGGTTTCCGAGTTATGAGTACCTGAAGCTGGTGAAGGATACAGACATGCACTTTCGGGACACTTTGTTGTTGAACCCTTGCTCAAATGCAGTCCTGGCTTCATGGCAAGGACCCTGAGATGGGAGCCATCAACATCCGGACGTGCGCTTAGGATGCGAACCTATTCACACCGCCTACATGACGTTTTCTGGATGCTCAAGAGGCAGCTTGATTTCAAGAGGCCCGCTTAAAGGTTTTACAGCCAACTTCCCCACCAACAGACTCATTGCGGGCGTGGAAGATTCTACAGCATCTCCAGAACTCACAAGACAAGCTGGGCAGCAATGTGGCCCGACTTGATGGGGCTCTGCGGCGGGTGACATTGACATAACAATACTATCCTGGGCATGCTTACTAATTGTTAGGCGGCTGCCTTGTTGGTCATCAGATTATGTGCGCTAGTCTTTCTGTTCAGGTGATGCCGTGAAGTCTCTTTTCTTATTCCGCTCCGCTGGAAACGAATTTTGTTCAAAGGGTTCCCCTCAGTTCCTACACTGACCGACCATGGCTTAGATTGAACATTGTGGGTCTTAGTAAATCTTGAAGTCTCAGCCCTGAGTTCTCGACGCTGAGCAGAATAAAAGCAGGAGCCATAGCAGTCTTCTTTTTAGAGGTCACACGGTCCCCCCCATAGCCCAACATCTCAGAGCCAAAGCATTCTGACAACTGCTTCTGTGCATAAGATTCTAGACACCTGGGCCAGTCAGGCCCTCCCTGTTCGTATGAAACGCTACTCCAAAACCACAAAAAACATTTGTCCTGGTTGCATCCCCCAGCATTCCTACACCCAAACCCCGCAACCAGAGGCCCCGGCATCACGACTACGCAGCAAGGCACAATGACGTAAGAGCTGTCTTCTTTCCTGGCCGACTCCTGTCTGTGTTCAGGGTGAGCTTAGTCAGTCTCCCCAACAAAACGGTACCCTACAGTAACGGACCCTTGGGATTCGGGGGTTACAAAGGTCTTCACCTCTGGGTTCAAGGCTTCATGCCTGACGCTGCGGCTCAGTGGTATAAGGGTGCCGCGAGGCAGAATTAGGGGCCTACAATTCTGCTACAGCGCCTCTTGCACGAGATGAAATTATAGACTCTGCTTTTGGCCGGAAAAGATTCCAACATGAAACGTGAAAGATTCAAGGCCCACTGTCGTTTGCAGAACGTCCTTTCAACTTGGCTTCATTGATGCTTCACTGGAGTGGTGCGCCACCATCTGCTTAACAACCCTCGAGCCAAGCCTGCTGGTTGAAACGAAATCCTCACCAAGCTGCAAGGGTAGAAAGAAAGGACATGTGGATGGAAATTTCAAAGTGCAACAGAACCGTTGAATCCCAACAGCCCTCCCGGAGTTTCGGGTACAAACTCCCAGCTTGTTGTTCACCGCTCAGAAAGCCAAGTCAACTCTACAACGCCAAGCCCGAAACAGCCTGATTCAATCTTGGCAACATGTTTCTCAACTGGAGCTTGCTGCACTGATTGAGCTGATCTGCCTGCTCCTTCCACGAGCTTAGCAAAAGGGATTCACACATATCATGATTCAAGGTCCTACCTGCAAGAAACCAATATACTTAGGTCATCTCCACCTAGACGCTAAACTGTAAACGTACAAAACGGAAGCTTGACCCCCTCAACTTCCCTGCGAATGCCCCGGTCCTGTGTCAGGAAAAACCTCAGGTTGGCAAACACTACGCAAAAGTTCTTCCAGGCGAGACTCTGAGGAGCTTGAACTAGCTCCAACGCTCTGGCATCTTACAGCGTGCAGGCAAGACCAGAGAAGCTAGTCTATGTGGATTTGCCCGGGTGGGCATGTGGAATTTCCATGATACCCTGTAGGATGCAAGGGGGTCTGCTTCAGCGTCTAAGGTCCGCTGGCCACCGGCGGGAAGATACTTCCGAATGAATGCTGATCACTCTTTTCTTGCGATCTCTTTCCGTCTAGGAGCTTTGCTCGGAACACACCCCTCAGAGGTCCAGCTTCAGATCTGTACAACTGGCTGTCCCAAAATTGCGCATTCCGATCCCCTGAGATTCCAGGGAAGCAAACAAAATTGATTACTTGTACCTCCTGGGCCATGTAGCAGCCAGAACGGCTAGGTAGATGCGTTTCACTACAGAACTCCAATTCCAAAAGGGTGACCAAGAAATGGGGGCTACCTTTACTGCATACCGTGCAAGCAGCGTGCAAGCCAAAGCAAGTGACGTTCATCAAGCCAGGAGTTGTGCTTCGCCTTCGGCCGCCATGAAGCATGATAATTTCCGCAACGTTCCCTTCGGGCCACCCGGCCTCTAAAACATACGGTTCATCTAAGTCAATCTAAGCGCTTAGCATCGCTTAGCCACAATACCACAATACCTCCTGGACCCTATAATCTCCCTTGTAACCTTCACAACGACGCTGCCGAACCCTTACGAGGCCCCAGACATACCCTCCCTCTTTCAAACTAAGCGCTTAAAATCGTGACGGCGTTCAGGTCGCAAGCCAACTCCTGCAGCATGGTTTTACCTGGGGGTCCAGCATCTAGTGTGTGCTTGGTTGTTCTGTTGATCGTTATTACTGGTTCTACCAGACCAAACATCACGGGCGGTTAGTATTGAATGACGGCATGGGTAGCATTCCCCTTCGAATCCGTACAATAATCTCTAGAACCTACTCTTTTCTAGCCACTCATAAAAAATGTCAAAGGTTACGTGCTGGACAAGTAAGTTTACAGGCGGCGTTGAAGCTTGCAGGCCCTGAGACCACAACCTAGGTTGCCCAGTGGCCGACAGAATGAGGGCGACAACATGCGGGGTTTACTAATTCCATGTAGGGTTGCGGATTGGTGGCCTCTTGGCAGTCTTTTCATATTGGTTGGCCCAGTTGGCTTTATCAGGAAATTAAGAAAGCAATGCGCTGGCAGACCTAGCCACTCTACATGGCTTCTGGCACATCTGCAACTCCTTCCCAATGAAATCTCCTGGGCTTCCCATTCATGAAAAGGGTGACGGCTACACCACATACAAACCTGACACTTCGGTTCCACAAGTTACTGGTGGTTGGCGTGGGAATGATGGAATGGTACATAAGGATTGCTGAATATTGGGCTTAAGGACTTCTACAGGGGATCCATTCCTCCAGCAGCCACCAGTAGGATAAAGGGCCAGGTCTCTTGAGAGCCGCGAATCATGCAGAGTTACATTCGAGCACTGCGCGAGACTGGACAGGTCTGTTTCCTTCGCCTCCGGAAAGGGAGTCATCCCAGCTCTGGCCTAGGTGTCCAGAACGTACTTGTCTTGCCCAGCTTTGATTTTGGCTGATCTGATATTGGGTGCTATATTGCATGCAAAAGCCTACAGGATTGTGTTGGGGTTCACACAAAGAAGGTAATCCCCGTTCCCCTAAGAAAAAAAGGTGGCAAACTATGAAGAAACCATACCCTGAGAAGCATGAAGGATTCCGAGCGTGGACCTATAGAAGGTTAACCGCCTACTCACTGGACACGCGCCTCTGTGACGAAAAGCGCCCAGCTTTGCAGCCTGCCCTTTGTACAGCTCTCCGCTAGCCTGGGTGTTTTGCTGTAGGGCGTAGGCAAAAAACGGTAGACGACAATGCCTTCTAGCTTGTTGTTGAGGTCTTGAATGCGTTCCGGAGCTGCTGTAGTCCTGGCCTGGTGCTTGGCACGCAGTGAGTGAGTGGATACCACTGCCAATCTGTATGTGTACTACAGATTCCCTACTGAAGCACCAAGGAGTAACAGTTGCTGCCAAGGACTTACCCAAGCCAGCAGAGCAAGGCAGCTGAAGAACCATAGGGTTTACCGTATATCCGCCTGTTCCACCGCCGTATACGTGTAATCACTGTTTAGACCCTACAAGAAATAGCTGAAACAGAAAAAAGGGCCCAGCAGCTCGGAGATCATCAGAACATCATCTGACCGGCAGGACTGCACGAGCCTGATTGGAGAAGTGAGGACTGGAAAGGAGCCGAAGCACTTGCCTAGGCTGAGCTTCGATTTATGGCCTATAAGGTTAAGGATTAAAGGGGGTAGTCTTATCATACTCCCTCAAACTTTGAGCTGAGCATATGAAAGCTGGTATTAGAGGAGGGGATTAGGTGTTTCCGGAGCATTGTTTCCACAAGCTGGCTTTATGCAGGGGGATAACTCGTAGTCCATCTATACCCCTCCCCTATTAAACCCTAACTCCTAAACTCCCTTGATATCTCTGTTGATGGGTGGAGAACCGCCTACACGAAATCCTACTTTTGCAAGTCCCCTAAATTCCAAATTCCAAACTTGCCCAACTTGCGGTTGGTTTGCCTGGCTCAGCGTGATGCAAGACCTGTGCAGCTACTACGATGCCAGTCCCCGCCAGCAGTAGAAGGTAGCTGGCTGGCCGGAACGTTGTTTCCTCGGCTGTTGCTAAAGCCGCAGAAAAAGTGGGTTGAGGTACAAGGCTTGCGTTGCAAAAGGGCAATGCAACTTCCATGTGCCGGCTATGTCATACCGAAAGCCTCCAAATTGAACAAAGAAAATATTATGCCAAATGAGCCCGCTTGCATCCAAGTTGGGAACAAGGCTAGGAACACCCAAAGTCCTCATAGGCTGAGAGAGCCAGATACGGCTTCCAAGAGGCTGTTCCTTGCTTGCTCAGTTTTCTGACTTATAATAGGGTTTAGGGCTGGAGAGCCTTCAGGGGGTTGAAGGTTTGGGGTTTTTAGCACCTACCTGACTCGAAGACCTTGAAGGAGGCAAAGGCCCCCGACCTTAAGCTCCTGCAAGCTTCCCTCAACCAGGAGGTGGCCTGACCGTCACCGTAGATCTTGATTAAAATGTCGCACTTCCCCTGCTCCCATTCCTGGGCCCACTGCTGGCTTGATTGTTGAATGGGTACGGTGAAGACAGTGCAGGATGGTGGATTCGAATTGCGGGTTCAGGGCGAAGTTTAACATCAAAAACGGGTTATCTGCGCAGGGCGATGCTTGATTGACAAACCTCAGCTGCCATCTAACTAATGATTGCATGGGTAAAAAACAAATGATGTGATTTCACACTCTTCATCCTTCTCGTTCCAGGGATGAAAATCGACAACGCTCTCATGCTACAATGGCCGGGATTCGTGGCAGGTGCTGATGGGCGTGTAGTCACGCTCTATCCAACCAAGGGGCCCTTCGGCATTGGCACCCACTTTAGCCTTGGCTGGATACTATCGTCTTGGGTCCGTGAGGAATCTCGACCTCCCATAGTCAGAGTCGTAAAGTCATCTATTAAACAACCATCCCACTGGGGCGGCGTCTGCTTAGGGAGACTTCCGGCGATTTTGGCTCTCTGAGTAAGGTCCTCTCTCTGATCAAAACAAAAGGAAGACGGAAGGGCTCTTTCAAAGAGACCCCTCATGAGGTATCCGTAATCCATTCCAGAGTACCAAGGAGCCAGTAAGGTGATATGCCACGTCTTGGGCCAAATGCTTCGTCCACGACCCCGTGGATTAGGAGTGCCACGTATGCGGTCCTTCATGAGGTTCGTTTGGAGACACGCTATATGAATTTGAATGAAGCTTAGGGTCCTGCATGGGCTGCTGTGGACGGCTGGGCTCGGTTTTGTGGGCTGGCTGAGAGATTTCGTACGGCACGACTGCACTGGTTCAGGGACTCTATATTGAAACTGCATTGCGGGCTCATACACATCAGAGTTTCGAAGGTGTATTTGATCATAAGCACCCTCCAACCCCTCTAGTCAATCCAGAAGCTTACGGATTTGGAGTCTTCAAATGGATTTGAATGTCCGTCCTTCGAGGTAAAGTGGTAGACAGCTGAATGCTTGGACACCAGAGTTACCTGGCTGCTGGTCTCTGCAGGTTTGCATGCAGGATACTGTAAACCTTTAGGGAAATAGGTATTAATTCTGGGGAAGGAAACTCAGGCAAATTTTGTGCTACATACCAAGAAAAGATCAGGCAACGGAGTCCAAGCGCCAGATGGCATAATTCTCGATTCTTCGCTCGGTGCCGACATCTGGTGGAGCCGCCTCCGCTTATGCGGTTTATATGCCCCAACGGAAGCCTGTAAGAATGCTGTCATATGTAGGTGGAATATACACAACTTACAATAGCAAGTGGCTGACATATGAACATACAGATATATGTTTCAACGGCTGGCGCTGTGGGGACACAGAAAAAAGAACCAGCAACACTCCAAAGAAGCCCCGAGTGGCTTCTTGCTTCCCAACCCTACTCCCAAACCCGCAAACCCTAAAGCGAAAACTCGAAGCCCCGAGCCCTAAAACCTGAGCCCCATTCATAATTTGAATATGCTGCCCACACCCCCCTTCCCGTGGAGTCTGCAAAAACCAAGGCCTACGTAGACAAAGAGGATCTATTGGTAAGCGAGTTTTGGCCAATTCCAGTAGGCAACAAGAAACAGAATACTTGCCGTAGAGCCGCATCCGCTTCAGATTTATACCTGCCCAGCCGAGAGAGCAGCTCGCACTCCAATCGGAAATCCTCTGGATCACAACCTCAGAGCAGGTGGGGACGTGAATAATTAGAATAAGGTTTCGGGTACTTCGTTCTACTATATTCAAAGAAGCGTATTGGCGTCGATTCTTGGGTATTTATGCCACCCAGCGGAGCTAAACACTATTTGCTTGACAAGCAGGATGCAAATACGCCTCACAAGGCTCTCGAGGCCCATGATCTCCTCCACCCGACCCACCTTGCTCAAGATCTTTGCTACGGCCAGGATTACGTCCAAATTGTCAGGGACAGCCTTCTGCACTGCAGTTATCTGTTCCAGAGCCTCCTCCCAGAACCCGGCATTGTAAAGCAAATCGGCATGCTCCATCTGTAGGCGCAATCGTTGGTTGCCAGATGCTTTTACCACTTGTTCGCCCATTCCAGACAATGCCTTCGCTCAGCCGTGTGAATCATGTTCAACTCTTGTGCTCCAAGGTTTCTCTTCAGTCTTGTCGGGTCAACCCACAATCCCCCATAGTCATACTAGCCGAACTCGCGGACAGCCCGGTGCAAAACCCAAAAGACTCCATATATGCCATGTCCTGATGACCAGAATGATGAATCAAAAGTGGTCTGTTTGGTCTAGGTGCGCCACGAAGTGCGGAACCCCAACTTCTGAGCATACCGCGTCAGGATCACAACCCCCTGTAGAAGCTACCCATTCAATTAGTCCGAAGATGCCACGTTCCACTTGTTCTCCTCGCGTGCTTGCTGCCGAATACGCAGTTGCCTGGCATTCGCCAGTCGCTGCACCATCTCTGGATCATTTAGCCTTGCGGTCTTGACATGAGATGTCTGCACTTTGGAGGGTGCTGCAGAAAGCTTTGCCTGCTAATTGCTCCACAGGTTGCAAACAGCTCGAGCCATTCCGCAAACTTGGTTGGTCCTGCAGTAAACTGTCTATTGACTCTGAAAGTGTTCATGCACGAGGTTCTATGTGACTCCAAGGAGCTAGGATACTCCCTCACCTCTGCCCAACGCAGGATGCTATCCATATCTTTCCAACCATGCTGCCCTTAAACCCTAAACCTCAGCTAGCATCTTGCAGGAGCTTTCCCATCAGTATGGAATGTTGCGGGCTGGCCACTTCAGTGCCGTCCCGTTCGCATCTTGGACAACTCTTGCACCTCACGCTTGTTTCATCATTGCCCAGGGGTCGTCAGATATCTCTGTCTTCAGAACGTAGCACAACAATGCAGCAGAAGCCAAAGTCAATATGCACTCCCAAATCATGTGCTTTTTAGATGGTCCCATTACAGAGTGGACTAGGCAAGGAAAAAAGAGGCGTATTTGGCCAGTACGACTTTGATGCTTTTAACACATGGATGGTCTGGGCATAGAGTGGTTTGGGTATGAATGCGCTAGGAGCGTATGCTCTGCAGGGTGGGCATGGTTTAAGAATGGATGCTCTAGCGACTAGATGCATTCGAGCATGGACGTAGTTTTGAGATGAGCATGGATTCTCTGAAATGTACTCACACGTCTTTGAATCGTCTGGGCAAAGATGGCCAGTGGTTGGATGCACCTGAGCATGACTATTAATTATCAGGATTTGGGCATGGATGCCCTCGTGAGCGGATGCACTCCAGCACGAAGGCTATTCTGGTCTGGGCATGGATGCTTCGGTGATTGCTGCTTCAGTGCAACAGAAAGGCTTCCGGGAGAACGGAATTATAAAACAGGCAAACAACTCTGTTATGATGGCCCAAAAGTGTGCGGTCTTGTCTGCAAGAACTTCCACATGTCTAATCTCCTAGCATTAGCGGGGCTCCTGTTCGCAAAGCAGTCCAAACCTCTACATGTCGCAGCATTACGTAGGGGTCGGAACATTCACTCTTATCTAATCCGAGCACTAGTTTTATAAACGGGACCATATTTAAAGAAAAAAAATTGGGAAATTAATGGTCAAAGACTAATTTAGACTAGGTGGCATTTTGTATGGGGAAAAGGGACCACATTTAAAGAAATTTTTTGGGGACCTATCCTGATAGTAGAATTAAGTAAGTAGTTCAAGCTAGAGTTACTGCAAAGAGACTCAGAGCTGCTGCTGCTTTAAGCTCCAGTTCCATTAGTCTTTGCTTCTGCTTACTGCTTTCTAAATCTTAAAACCAACGATTTTCACGAAGTCCAGGCCTTTCAGAAAGCTATCGTTTCTTATAT
>CAJNIZ010003558.1:27868-90384 GCA_905231905.1 Symbiodinium pilosum | reverse complement strand
GGGGGGCCCCCCCAAATTAAACAAGTGCTAGGATTAACGAAGGAGGGTAATCTGCAGAATTCTTGCGTTCCAAGAGATGAGTAAGTCTGTAGGGTTGGTGGAAATTTCTCCTTGCGGTATGGAGTGTTCTTTGGGGACCTCGCACCTGCGGTTACCGTAGGCTTGAGGCTGCAGTCCGCCTTGAACACAAAATGTTGGGGGTGACTGTACTCCTTAAACACTAGCTGCATCTGGACACTTCTCTCAATGTCCCGGACGCGAGTGTAGATGCGCTCTCGGCCAGCTTTTACGACTGCCTGGACTGGGTCTTGCGGTGTAGCGGCTTTCAGCTTTGGGATTTAAGAGCTTTGGGTTCGGTTTATGGCGAGTCACTCTGCAACTCTGAGGGCTCGGAAGCCTTATCGAGAGCTTCAGGGCAGGCTTCTCCTTCGCGTAAACAGGAAAGGAAGCCTGATAAGTTGCATACGGGTAGGTGGCTTCGTTGCACTAGAAATGCCAAGCTACACTACACTTTGCGGCCATAACAATTTGCCTTGTTTTGACAATGACTGCACTTGCAACTTAAAGCCCGAGACTCTTAAAGCCCAAACGCCTCAGCAAAAGAAGGTTCGAAACATACCCTGAACTCTGAACCCTAACCTGTTCAATCTAAACTGCTGCCAGGCACTACACCTGGAGCTTGATCACCTCATGGGGCTTTGAGTTGTGGATTTGGAGGTTGTGTGTCAGTGTTGCGCAGCTTCTTCGTTGATGGACAGTATTGCTTTGGGGTCAGGAAGCCCCTGCCTTCAGAGGCTCCTTTCGGAGTATTTTGTACGACTTTCAAAGAAAACTTTTAACAAGCTGAAATTGGAGGAACACGTGGCGCTGCTCCTCGGCGATAGTTCAAAATGCCCTGTATGAAGTGCCTTTGACCAAACGCCTTGTGCCCCGGGATGAGTATGGCGGAACCCAACTAGAGATTGTACATCCAACACGCGACCCGCGTTCTTTTAGGAACCATGGGCCCCATAGAACCCCCCCCCCTCCCCGACCCCCCAAACAAAAAAGAAAAGAGGGGACACATTTCAAGAAATGCCGGAGTCACATGCTCCAAGGCAGCCTGAAGCCTGTACTCTGCAGTTCCGCAGGCCTGCAGCCAATTCCTGTGGGAGCTCCAAAGATTAAGATAGGTACCACCCTCCGCCGCATAATAATCGTACGGGTCATATGCTCTCTTCCCCAATAACCAGGGCTGAAAAAGTTAAACTTTATTGCAGAGACCCAAGAAGGAAGCCCAAAAGGCAAAAAGCTCTTCTATTGGCTAAGTAAGTATGCGATACCCTTTTGGGAAGCGAAGGGGGAGTATAATCTTAAATGTTACTGCAGTTAGACGATTTGGGGTTTGTCAGAATTACCGGGTGGGGACAATACCAAAATTTAGAGCTTGAAGAGTTTAGGGTTTGGTGCTTTAGATGAATTCAAGATAGGTGTACATTCAGGCCTTTCGGGCTAAGGGTTGGCCTGAGGTTTAGGGTTCTCCGATTCCTTGCTTTGCAGGTTTTAGCTTAGAGGGAGTACTCTGCAGGGCCGAGGCTGTTTGCAGGCTTCAAGGTTAAAATATTGAAGGCGCCCTGTTCTAAAACCTATGATTTAAACCTATGATTTTGTCTTTCAATGTTCCAAGGCTGTTCGCTTTCGGACCGACCCTTGAGCACCTCGATCTCCAACAATACAGCTTCAGATCCGGCACGGCGGCAAGAACTGGCTTGGCATACCAGAATCTCGGTACCGGCCGACATGGACATGGAGTGCTTTAAGCCCATGAACCTTGAAGGAATAACTCCAGTCTTGATCCTACTAAACCAGCATGTCACAATGACTAGAATTGCGGTCTTCACTGCTGCTGCTAACATTACTGTTTTTGCGCTGTCCTTCGTAGGGTTACCTCCCTTGATTTCAAGCTTTTGGGCTGACTTAGGGTCTCTGATCTTTTGTGTAAAGTGCTGGCTAAACGGCTAAACCAAAACTTTGAGATTATGAAGCTTGAAAACTAAACTCCTCCGCGTTCAGACATGAATAGTTCAAGCTTTCAAACGCTCCAAAAAACCCTACTTATCCTGTGTCAAACAGTCCAGAAAGCAGAAGCACCAAGATCTCAACATCTCGAAGCTGAGGAGCTTCAAATCTTACAGCTCCACTCAAGAACTATTGTTCAGTTTGCCGAACCCTCAACAATTGCAGTAAGAACGAGTTAGTGCATTGAATATTGGGGCCCTCTTAAACATTTCGGGGCGATCTCGCATGTCAATGTCCAACACTTTTGGGGGCCTGGATCTTCTCGACAGAAGCCTTGTGCTTCAAAGCTTTAAGGCTTGGATGTCGAAACTCAAGAGCTCCAAATTCGAAAGCTCACTATTCGTAATGGCATAATAATAACTACTACTCACCAGGGTAGGAATACTAATCTACTAACACTGATCACCCCACATCAAGTTGTTTGGAGCTTTTGGTTATACAGGGTCACCTCCAACAACTGTGGGGGGCAAATGCTGAAGGCATCCCAACACTAATACTAACCTCGAACCTAAACTTATTAAACCCTCATACACAGTGGAAAGGGCAATGCAAACGAGGCTGCACGCCTGCAGAGCCAAAGGTCGGCGACACGGCAAGGACACGGCAATGACTCCGCAGAGGTCTATAGGTCCGGCGTGCTTTTAAGATTGACACCCACGAGCTTTGTCAGCATCATCAGGAGCCCCCAGAAGGGGTAAGTGCACGTTCGCATATACAATGATCAATGATCTGCAAAGTCTTCATTCCGTGGCTTAGTAATGAGCACAGCCACTGGAGAGGAGCCCTCCTGGTAATTGCTTTACTTGAAAGACCTGGAGCTAAATCTTGGGTTTAGAAACTACGAACCGCCCTTCAACCGCCCTGGAAAGAGGTTCACGCTCCACATTACTGAGTCTCAAGATCAACAGCCATGGGATTACGCTTTCACGATACTGCCAGTCGTATTAGAAGCAGCGCTTGGTTGCCTAGCTGGACAGAAGTCATTTCAACTCTTGTTTAGATCCTTCCGTAACCGGAAGACTCTCACGACTCAACCCCATGCGAAACACAACTTATGAGTAAGTGCAGCACACCACACGGGAGATTTCGTCTGCCAAGCACAAGGCACCTGATACGCGGCGAGGCAATCAAAAGTCAATGGTCCTTCATGAAGAGTTTCTCATGAAAACCAACCATTTTGCTCAGGATTGTTTTTGAGATATGCATGTTGTGTAGCTACAGACACAGAGATTTGGGGTGGAGGCTCCTGCTGGCTAGAGACTCCAACGTGCAAACAAACTCTGGTTGGCGATGCATGGTGGGGGCAGCAGTACAGGGCGGGGACAGATCTCAACCTTGGACCGCCATATGCGGAAATCAGCCCCCCAAACCCCACAATAGTCTATGCGCTGTGCTGAGGCTGTGAAGTCCTTGCCCCGATGTACACTTGTGCGTTTCGCTGCAGGGGACCAACTAATTGAATAACGTATGCTGATGCCATGCGGAATTTGTACGATCACCTGGACCCACCTGACAAGCGATTTTCCCACCGAATGATGCTCTGCGGTCACATCTCAGGATCCGCAATACCCAAAATCTTATGCCCTCTG
This sequence comes from Symbiodinium pilosum, assembly GCA_905231905.1. Taxonomy (NCBI): domain Eukaryota; class Dinophyceae; order Suessiales; family Symbiodiniaceae; genus Symbiodinium; species Symbiodinium pilosum. The sequence goes on along the minus strand of CAJNIZ010003558.1, from coordinate 86,737 downwards.
CTCGGCCCCTATCAGCCGTTGAATAACAAAGGTTACATGATCTCGGAAGCATAGGCCCTAAGCACTGATGCCGGGCTTCACCATTCGCCGAACGAGGATCAAAAGTACACCAGGTTCCATCTGATGTTCCAATTGACCCTCCAGTCTTCTACCGCCGAAAACCCCATCCCTTTCCATCCTAAAGCCTGAAGCCTACAAACCAATCCCAGTCCGCCCTCAAGCTGCCGCAGAGGCACCGAAGCAAATAACCATCACTAGCGAGGCCTCAGTAGAAAGAAGCCCAATAGCAAATCAGATTGGAGCTCCTCATTTTGTGGAATTCATTGTGGGAGAAAACAGTCTGTTGTGTGTTCAGTTTTTCCAGGTTGCCTAGCCGCGGCTCTGCAAAGAAATTGATTGGTTTACGTCTTGCATTTTTGAGAAGAACTCCCTCAAACAACAATGGAACCACAAACACCAGAAAACCACATTCGCGTTCAAGTTGTTGGGCAGAGAATATCCTGTATCCTTACCCCCAAGGTTCCGGCTCGATTTTCCAACAACTGCAGGCTAGAAGCGAGAACAATCACCAATGTCATTGCCTAACAAACCTTATTCGCTTAGATACTCATAGTTTAACGTCCCCCAAATCCTATTCAACGTACTACTTTGTTGAAAGTCCTTTGACATATACATGGCTACGCAACTTTAAATTGGGACTGTTTAGGTTCGGTACTCTGCATCGATTGTGGATGCCGTTTGCGAGAAATTGAACTTCGCTTTCAGGCTTAGGGGCCGTCGTCTGGTCAAGTTGCCCCTAGCTTGGAGCAATGCTCGCTTGATTGACAGGCTCAAGACCCTCAATGTTTTCAAACAACTTGCTATACTAATTGCGGTTTCAGACTTCAGAAAACCTTCCGGTAGCCGCCGCCGTGCGATCTTCTGCATGTCTTTAATCCACCCCAAACATCTGAGCCCCCGACACAATCACATAGCCCGACGTCAGAGTTATCAGGATTGGTTGTAACGGACTGTTCTAGGGGTTGCGCACGGCAAGTACAAACAGTACTGCCCGCAAGGCCTAGTCACAAGCATGGAGACATGAACAAGTACAAGTAACCTTCTTGTCCTCCTCTCCTCATACAGTGCTGGTTGGTTGAACCTCAAAACCTAAGCTGAAACCCTTCATGCCCTGTACTAACCGCCCAGATGCCAGGACGTGCCATTTGGGTGACGCCTGACTAGCTGACTAGCTCACCACCAAGACAGAAATGATCAGCAGGAATGAACGGGCACTAGACGATGCTAGGATTGAAAGCCGCGTGCTTGCAATTAGCCACAAGTAACTTGTAGGGCATGGGCAGCAACAGCCATGGACAGCAGGCCTCTATTTTTTTAACACAAGAAAAACTCAGCTTCAGTACATCTTGTTTATTCCTGTTTCAGTGCTTGTTGTCCTAGAGTTTGGGGTGTAAAGTTTAGTGTTTTAGAGTTTACACACGACGCACACATGCAAGTAGCAAGGCGGATGCTGGTTCATGTCTGGTCTGCACGATTTAGAGATCCCAGCCTTAAAAGCTGTGAAGCAATTGGCTTCTAGAAATGCGACCCAGGCCGCCGAAGCTTCTTGACATTAAACAGGACCCCTCAACAATTTCATTAAAGGCCCCTTTCCTTAGCGGACTAGGTCCCACGGAAATTGTGGAGAGCTAGAAAATGAGTAGTGGGTATTAACTGAAGCTCTGCGATTTTGAGCTTTCCAGGTTAGAGATTCAAGCCTTAGAACTTTGAAGCAAAAGTCGTTTTGGAACTAAGGCCTAGGCCGCCGAAATTACTCGACATCACATACCTGAAAAGAATTCCATTAAAGACGGCCCCTTTTCTCTGTGGACTAGGTCCCAGGCACATGTTTGAGGCGCAGCCAACACTAGTACTTGGTACTCAGTGGAGGAGGAGGAGGAGTAGATTTTAGGAGCCTTAGTAATTCGTAGGGCCTGCTGAGCCTTAGAAACTTTTGCCTTTAACTGTTCCGCTTCTAACTGAAAAAAAAGTAACCATTTTTTGAACTTGGAAATTCTAACACAAACGCTCTAAACGATTGGCAGGCGCATTGCGCTCGGCAGGCACGGTTCATTCAGGGTCCCAAGCAATTCGGGGCTCATGAATGAAGAAGCCCTGAGCTTGAACTTTTGGGCTGGAGCTTTGCACATTCGCTGGTGAATGTGCAAACACGCACCCTACTGAAAGATAGTTCCCCAATCTCCCAAGACCTCCCAAATCTCCTCTGCATTGTGACCCAGCCCGCAGGGCAAGGAGTTAGCAGTTGCTTCGCGATTCATCATGGACACAAAGCTTAGCGATGAGCCACCTGGCTGCTTGCCGTAAGGAAAGGTGCTGCTGCTCTGAACTTCAAACGCCCCTCTGAAAGCTCCTTCCAGCTGTAGCTCATGAAGAGTCTCTCTCTTTAATGTCATTCGGTGGCACTTAAAAAGTCAATCTGAAAACGCTCTTTGATGCGTTTCGGTGTTGGGGCCCGAGCAGAAACGAGACCATCAGCTTATAATCGAATTCCCGTGCCCTCAGAACCGAGGGTTGGGGGGTTTGGGTTTCAGGAGGGTTAAGCAATACGGGTTTCCCGAATTTCTGCCCCCGTAAGTGTTAGGCGGGGGGAGGGATGCCTAGTATAAACGAGAGCGACAGTAATTCCCGCCATGTATGCACATCTCACGAACATCAGCAGGTTCACAGCATGATCGCTAACCTCTAAACCAGCCCTCATGCCGCAGGACCTCCAAGGCGTGTAGGCACCATGTAATGTCTTGCATGTAATTCCACATGTTTACTTCATTTACGTTTCACACTCTTCCGATAATCCCAACTTATTCTCCCAACGCCCAAGTGGGAGGGGGTGTCGAAGGGCCCATCGGGGCACAATCACAACCAACTTACTACGGTCCCTATCAAGCACTCTCTAGAACTATTTTGAGCAACTTCCATAGTAAAATATGGAAATATATCTGAATCGCAGGATGCAACAGCCGCGGAGCCTTGGAGCTGCCCATGAGAAGTGGCACCTGAGCGGAAGGTCGAAGACACAGGGATGGTACGACATTAGGCCGTCCAACAAGGTTCTTGGGCTTCGGATCCTTGCAGAACAAAAAAATACCTTTCAAGACGGCCAATAATCTTCGGAATACCGTAGCCCGTACCCAGACGGTCCAGACGTGCTATGTGCTGAAAGGTGCTGAGACCTGACATGGTCTTACACTGTAGGTAATTTGCACAATGCAGGCGACCTGAGCTTTGGCAATTTTTGTGCTGCATCCGTTGTTGGCAGCTTGGCAGACAAATCCTGCATGTGAAGTGATACTATTCGTCGTTTGGCTGATCCTCACGCATGTCTTGCTTTGGAAAAGAACCTTCCAGTTAGACAAGTCCACCTGCTGTTCTAAGCCATTGCTGCGGGAGGCACGCATGTGGTAACAGCCAGAAAACACATGATCAGCTCCGCAACGTAGAGGCTGAACCTTGCGTTTAGCTTTCGGAGCTTTGCTATGAAGATGAGGGCTCAGCGCTCATGCTTTAGGGTTTCATGTTTAGGGTTCGGGGTAGTCTAAAGGTTCTTGTGATTGGGGCTCTCCAGATAGGTGTGCAGATAGAGTTCCTGGGTCCTACGTGTAGGTGTTGGCGAAGACACAATGCGGCCTCTCCTCAGGATTGTTCAGGGCTTGCCTGTGGACAGTCCTATGTAGGCTTCGAGTTTGCGGAGCTTTGTGTTTTGTAGGGCAAAAGGCGACCTCGTTTTGGGCAACACATAGCCCGGGATTAGGTTTCAGTTTGCAATTCTCCTAGACTTTAAACTGTTTGTTCTTGCTCCTCGCGCGCACAGAAACTTAAGCAGAAACATCGCTCATTGCTGGACAGCTTCTGCGAATGTCAGGCTTTACATCACCTGCGGAGTATGGATCGCAGGCTGACAGCGGCAAAGGACTTTCAGGTGCTTCCAACCACCTTTTGAGCCAAGGCCAAGGCCCCTTTGCCTAGAGTGGTGCTCTTACAGCCTGGTTTAAGTGACTATTTGCAGAGCCCCATGAAATGGTCCCAATTTTGCACGAGATTGTTGTATAGCAAATAGCAAGCCTGTTGCCATGACCCCACCTTTTGCAGTACCTACGTCAGAAACAAGGAATTACTACCCAAGCTCTTTCGTGCAGGAAGGAATGTAGGAATCTGTAAGTCTGTACGTGCGTGCGTAGGAATTAGGGCTTGATCCTTATGGCGAGGGCATAGGAGATTGGACTACTGAAAGCCTTGCGCTGGCAGCCAGCTTTTTCAAGCACGTTCCCTGTCAGCCGGACAGCATACAAGCCTCCCCACTGCTCAGTCCAAGAACATCACAAGAGCCCCATCAGCTTCATGCACAAAAGGTGGCTCGACAATGAAACATAGCCCAGCAGCGGATTGGCCGGCAGAACTCCAAGCACCTGTGCTTGCGGCTAGCACTCTGACCCCGCGACACATTCATCTTGGGCGGCTCAACAAACCAGTGTGGTGCGCAGCAAAAAAAAGTCTTTTCGAGGCACTTTATGTAAGCTCTACGCCCACGGAAGCCGCATTGTCATGGGGCGAAGCAACCCAAAATTGACTACATGAAGTGCCATGAGGAGCGTCTCACAAACGGGCTGCTTTTATGAGATGCAGCCCATATCCTCTTGATCATTGTATGGAGCAAACTAGTAGGAGAATCCAAGGCCAAAACCAATCCCATCCTTCCGGCCTGTATTTCACTGACCCTGCCAATTTAATCCCATTTAATGCCAAGCAGCCCATTGGTTCACCAGTAGGTATCCCGTCAGGGAAGAGAGTGTGAAGGCGAGCGCCGCCTCTGCAGATCACGCTTGTTTCATGTGAGGCCTTCTCGATAAAAAGTAAGCCGATATGCGCGTCGCTTGCTGGCACCTTTTGAAACGTCGGGCAGGCCCTCACGACGACTGTCATGGAATGCTTGGTGGCTAAGAAGTTAGTACGCAAAAGCAAAACATGCAAAAAGTGCTAGGAGGACTTCAACTTTCGGCTCCCTGCTGAGCTGCCATCAATCAATGATGCGACACAGCTTGACGACATGCCCTGTGTCAGACTGGATCCCACAAAAGCAAAAACAATCCCAGGACAGCAGGGCTGCTTTAAACTTGCTTAGGCATCCTGCCAAACAAAATGCGCCCCCAGAACCCAAAGCTACTAGCGAGCATATAACACCTGAATCCCACTCCCTTCTTTGCAAGGATCACGGCTCACGATCTGCAACTGCATCTACCTCTAGGTCACCCAGGAGCATAACCCAGCGAAGCCTCAATTTCAATATGCCAGGGTTGGAGTTGGGAATCTTCAGAACTCCTAGATTGTCTTAGACGCTGAACACCAAGCCGACACAAAACCCTTGAATAACATTCCCACAAGAATCTTTTAGTCATGTCGCAATACCCGGAACCAGGTGACCCAAGGTTGCGCCTCCCACGGAGAGTAAATATCCACCTCAAGAACAAGGTTCAAGGGACAGTATTCACCGGAGCCTAGATAATCAGAAAGGGGGTTTGACAGCATTGGTTTTAAGTGTTGGTGAGCATATGTCCTAGATCGTCTTAGGGACGAGGCCGGAGTGGTCCTTATTGCGCACAGAAGAAAAGCTCGGATTGTGGAGAAAAAAGGTGCCATGAGGTATGACTTCGATTGGGGGGAACTGTCATCAGCTCCTCATCCAAGATGAAACGTAAAACCTTGCGTAGCAGAGCCGAAGCAAAAAACACAGAGTGCCATAAGAGCTTCACATTGCAGCAGCCCTACTATGGGACTCCTCAACATTGGGGTCACCAAAAAAAAGAAGGGGACCCTACATAGTTGTTGGGAAGGCCACCAGCTGGGTGCTTTTGAAATTGAGGAGGAGCCCCTTGTTTCACGTTTGCTCCTAAAGGCAAGGCAAAGCCTCCCCCAAAAGAAAGTTGAAGAGCCCTGTAACTAACTCAATGAATTTTTGTTGGCGGGCTAGGCTTTGAGGCTTGGCTTAGAAATGCCAGAAAGTAAGGTGTAGCATAATTTTCTGCAGACATCATTAGCACACTCAGTTTGGGGGAATTTCAAGGGCTATGCTTCGGGTATGTTGACACCCATAGAAATCGCAAATCGCCGAGGTGTGTAATGAGTCCTTGGACGTATGCTTTTGCTACATGTCCCCACTATAGCGGAATTCAAGAAACCCACGATTTGCCTTGCGCGTAGAGTGCAGGCTTTGGCTCATGATGGGTGCTCACCCACGTGGCCAGTAAATTGCTGGGGCTCCGGCTGAGAATAGATCCAGCGGACGCCTACGCTCAGAAGAGGCTGTCTTCGAAAAAATGCCCGCTGGACAGCGTGTATGGGGATGTTTGCAAAGGACTCCAAAGATTTTGTGGGCAATGAAGAAATGCCATGATCTCGCTAGATGCGCATGGGAGTTTTATCTTATGACTTGGAGGTTTAGAGAAGCACCCACCAATCTAGCCAAACCTGTAGTTCCCTCTCCTCACAGCTCTCACGATGTGCTAGCTTGAGATCCTGAATCCGATTATGATTATCGGCAGGGATTCTTCCCACAAGGTGCTTCCCTGCCTGCTTTCCCGTGACTTTTACCACACCTAGGAATCTAGCCTTTTGTGGACTAGCGTCCTTGTGAGCGGGGCCCATGTGGGAATTCCCCTTTTTGCATCTGGGCCTGCATACCCACTGGACCCTAAATTCAAGTTGCACATGTGGCACCAAGTGGCAAGCCTGCCCTGCAGTAGCGCCGCGGTAACGCATATAAGGCCGAGCCTAGGTGTAGAAGGTTTTTGAGGGTTCAGGATAAAGCTACCCAAAGCTGAACTGAACCCGATTAATCTTGTACTTGGGGGAAGCATAGGTCGATAACAAATGGCTGCTTCAGAGCAAAAATCAGTCGCAATGGCCTCACTACTACTACAGAGCCCAGGCAGCGAACCTATGGACCCACTGTTGAGGAACAGCAGTCAAAGACAGCAGGAACCCATTAGATGTAATGTTATATGGGAAACTGAAGACTTCAAGGAAGATGAACCTGAAGCTGAACCTAAATCCCTGCACCCCGAAAGACAATCACAAATGTCATCTCCATAATCGCTAGCATTGTCCGGCTTTCCGCTGTTTATCCCAGAAACCCTGAACCCTGAGTCACAGGACCGCAAAGCCTAAACTCTAGACCCTTAACTCCTTCACCCACGGCCCCGCGAAAGCCTCTGAAATCTGAAAAAACGCGGGCTTTCCGCTAGAGAACCCCAATACAAACCCCCAACAATCCTCGAATATTCCTTTATTTTGGGCTTTCAAGGCCCCCCCCTTCCTTTAGACAAACACCACGTGGAGGCAGGCGGCGCGATGAAGGGCTCCATCTCCCTACCTGAGAGGCAGGGGGTTTGGGATATCATCCCTATAATGGGGAATCCAATGGAAAATCAAATGGAAACTATCACACATAGGGTTACATGGTAATGTTTTACCGCAATACTGGGGTCAAAGGATAAGAAAAGGCAATGAAACCCAGTTTGTCACTAGATCATAGGAATCGTTTGGGGTCCGTATAGGGGTCCCCCCGTTTATGGAAGCTACAATGTTGTGTTCAGACGTTGAGGGTGTTTGTAGGGTTCGAACATGTAGGGGTTTGGTGATGTAGGGCTTGTTTGGTGTTTTGGGTTTTATAGAGTTTAGAGGTTGAGGGGGTCGAGGGCTTGGTGGTGGATGTGGAGAGGTTTGGGGACTCTAGAGGCTTCGGATAAGTTAAGGGTTGAGGTTTGGGTTGTGGCGGCACCCTGAAAGTCCATTGGTTTGTGCAGAGGAGAGATCCTTACATAACACTGCATCATGGGCACCTATGTTTGTTCAACCACTCCCTCTTCAGCACCAGCCAGTTTAGGGAGGATCCGTGGGATTTGCGGAGATCCCTCTTCAGGACCTAGGCGTTTCTTAGCAACAGAACTCCTGATGTCAAGGAATATCACTGCCGAGGTGGGTTGTTTGAGACGAGAACGGATATTACAAGGTTGTACTGCGTGCTTTCCACTTGCAATGTGTGCAGCAGACCTTAAAGATCTGAGTTGGCAAAGCTAAACAAGGATTTCTCAGAACAATATCACAAGTCATGCGGGAGGCTGTTAAACGCAACGATGTTTCACATTCTTGTCAGGTGTCCCCCTGCAGGCGGCAGAAGGACGCCTGCAAGCTAAATGTGGATGGTAAAGGAATTATGGAGGTCCATTGTAATCAGGGACCTGGCTTTGTGTTGAAGCCCACGTGGATGCCTACTGAATGTAAGGAGACAAGGAGTAGGAGTCTGTCTTGGAAGCATCCCAAAAGAGCACCTGCTCTGAGACAGCGTGACATCCCGAAACCCTCCTCAGTCTAGGTAAATAAGCCGCAAAGCATAGGCAGAGGAACCCTAAGAAAGTCCTAAACCCTTAGCCCGAAAGATGCTTCCAAGCCACTGACTCTATCCGCCATGTCGCCTGGGTGGATTAGGTTGCGTCGTTGCGTTGCCCGGGGTCTTCCCTTCTCTGTTGCGTACCAGAGACTGCTGCTGAGGGGAGATTAGGGCTTTGGAGAGGCAGTGACAATATATGTGGGACATGACCACTGCGGTCCTTTCCTCAGATAGTTACTGCACTTTGGAGTGGTTTCCTTCTACTGTTAGGCAGCCTGCTGTAAGGATCTGCCTCCCTCTCAGGCGAACTGCACCTTTTGAGAACCCAGCCCCAACCTGCCGTGAAGAAGAACAACAATTGCAAGTGCGAAGGCTGTTGCATCATCAACGAAGCATGGTCTCCAATGGATTCAGAGGAAGCTTGTGGTTTTGTTGGGCATGGGTTGGACATGTGTGCTGAGTATGTGATTTCCGTGATTTCCGTGATTTCAGTCTGAGGCGCTGCGCTCAGGCCAAGTCTCTAGGACTGGAGCCTTAACATCCTTGGGGGCTTGGAGCTTCAATTTGAGAAAGTGAATATGACAATGGTGGAGTAGCTCAAGCCGGGGGCACACACTTTCTAAATGGAAGCTTGCCGAAACTGATGTTCCAACAAGGGGAACAACATGTGGAGCCCTGAAACTGCAACGAATAAACTGGCCCCTGGGGAGCCCAAACTCAGGGATGCGCATTGCGTTGCTGGTTTCAGGGCCTTCTAGGCACAGCCTTTTTGAGGGCTCAGGCTTCAGGAAGAAGCAGTTTTCAGCAGCCGCGGCAGCGCCTTCATCTTTTGCCCCTTGCCAAAGCTTTCATGATCTTCGTCCACTGGAAACAAGAACATCCCATACAAGGTTCCAGGCAAAGGAGTCAGGTATTTGTCGCAGAAAACCGTCGACAGAATTTCTGACATCTCTACGCAATTATTTTCTTGGAGGAATGACTCGAACTCCAAACCACGCATGCGGCTGTGCTGCTGATGGGCTTGGGAACCGTCTTATTGGCAGACCTGACTGTAGGGTTCGTTTGGAGTTGAGGTGGGGATCTCTTCAAACACTTGCGTGCTCCGACAACTACTTCTGGCACTTTCAAAAGTGGGAGGTGATGAGTCTTGGAGAAACTTGGGTGTAGTGATTAAAGGATTTGGGGTTGTCCTTTGCTTTGGTTGAGATTTTGGGGTCGGAGCAAGTTCTGCATCTCGGGACAGTGATCCAACCTGACAGCACCCCACATCTTGCGCATACACAGGAACAACGACTTAGCTCCCGAGGGTCCCGGAACAAGAAAACAGTACACGTCAACAGCTGGAATATGATTGGGCCCCAAGCAATCCCCCCGTTGGAAGCACAAATCCGTCACAACCCCAAAATATCTACACAGTAGAGAGCATTGAAACAAATTAGGTTAACGCTCTAAAGTAGAGGTACAGGAAGAAAAAGGTCCCAGACTGGGTGCAGCTGATGCGGAAAGACGACCATCTGGACGAGTAGCTAATGCCATGTGCTACAAGTTGCTACAAGCGAGGACAAGACAATCCTAAAACCTTGGACTGAGAAGTGAGAGCGGCACCATAAACATGCTGAAGCATCACCCTCAGGGCTATGTAGCCATATGCTTCCAGCATTGTGTGGCTTCATGCACATTGCAACCCTACTCCCCAATCATTGGAACACACCATTTCCATTTTCTCACCTTAGGAGGGTCGTTTCTATGTGCTATGGGGTTTCGGTCTGAGGATGGGATTGAATAGGTCCAGTGCTTGAGTTTCTAGGGTTTAATGTCGGTTGTTGTATTAGGGACTGCGGTGGGTCTATGACATGGTTTGGGGGGGGGAGGTGTCGTCCAGTTGGGTTTCTAGCGGGTCCGTTGTTGGCTTTGTGCAACGATATGGGTTCGGGCCTATGCTAAAACCTAAGGGGGGTTGTGAGGTGAAAAAATGGAAATAGCCATCTTTGAGCTCAGTAACCCTAAGTTTTCCGGGTCCCTCAAAGTACTCAGCTGAGGATCCGATTTCGAGCAGATGCCAATTCCTTCAAGTCTTCAAGGTTTTTGGCTTACGTCAAAGGCTTTGCGATTTGGCGTAAGGCGGTATAGGTTTTATCACCAGAAGGACAGATAATCAGAAAGGACTTGAAGGGCTATTGAACACCAAGCCGCGTCCTTTCTTGTTCTGAGTTCTTGCGAGCTCAGATAAATACACTTATATTTTTACATACATTTGGAACTTTGTAATGCTGCTTCATCTGTTAGCTTACTGTATCCAGATAGGATCTTGGGGTTGGTGTACTGCGGATTGTTACTGGGCAGTTTTATGCGGTAATGCGGACGCTGTCTCTCATGAAGTCAAGAAAACTTTAGTGTCAATCTGAGGTCAGGTTGAGCTCCGGGCCTGATCACTCCATTTGCAAATAAGACTCCTCCCCAAAAATCTTCAAGACATGGAAAAGTCCAAACGCATCATGACGGAGAGCTGTTCACTTTCTGTTCCGCAGCCCAAAAAATCGAAGGGCAACAGGGACTGCCCGAATGAAGATACAATGAAAGCCAACTATGCAGTCAGCGTCTAGTGGCCCAGTTCTCTGACCTGATTACCTGCTCATCCACCCGACATCAGAACTTCTACGCCTGTCATTAGCCGGCGACCACAAGAAATAGCGCATCCATGCTTTCCTCACTACAGCAGAACAACCATACGAAAGACCACCATCAACACCACAGGAAGAAACGAAAGAAGATCTCAGAATCCCTGAGCTCAAACCACCACACCCTCAACCACAAAGCCTGAACCTCAGATACCGAACCCTGAAATGATTTCAATGTTGGGAGCCCTATTAATACCGTGCGCGACGATACTTCGGGGTAAAGTCGGACATCCTTCTTTGGAAACGGCCATTCACCCAACTCCAGGCGCAGGCCTGCATTTCATCTGCTTTCCGCAGTTTTTGCAGCAGGTGGGTGCACTCCTCTCATGTGTCTGTGGGAAATCCCAGGCCATCTAACTGAAGACCAATGAGCTGTACCGTGAAATGTGGCACCCGTGATGTTCATCTGGTGCTAAACAATACCAAATCACGACAGCCCTTCTTGACACGAAGACTGCTGAAAAAGCTTCTCTGCCACTAGGAAACAAGTCAAAGTTCGTGCATTGATGAGGGCGCAGCATTCTGCTGCTGCGAAACCATGTATATATGTGCAAAGCACATAATCCAGATTTGAGGTCCTCAAACTGAGGATACAACAATCAACATTCTGAGGGCTATGCGGAGACCCTTTATTTGGCACGAACACAAGACGTCTGGACAGGCATAAGCAATGGACAAATCTGTTGTATCAGGAGGGTTGGTAGGGGCTACTAGAGGGATCCGTTCCTGTCTTCCTTATTAAGATACAGCCAAGCCAACCGTCAGTGCGAGGAAGGGATATTCAACGGGCGTCGACGCATACTCGGCAACAGGAAACATCAACTATATGGGCCTTAGTCCCGAATTCCCTCCCCCAATCATAGATATATCCCCTGCATGGTTATAATTTGGGATCTCAAGCCCTGAAACCCCACTAAGCGTAGGATTTAGATCTGCGCTCCCCTCCCAACTCAACAAGACGCAACAATCGAATGCTCCTGCATGAAACGGAACGCCATACACACTCACAAGGACTACCCATGAACCTTCTGCTCTACACAACGCTCTTCCTTACTGGTGGCCCATTGAAACAAAAACCCCTTCTGCACTCTAACCCCTGACTCCTCCAGTTGCTCCGCTAGGCGGTGCTCATCGGCGGCACTAATGTTTGGCCCTTCGCGCTTGAGGGGCTTCTCAACATGTGGGTACGCTTGGGGAATCTAGGATACACGCGGAACATGTCGGCAACACATGGTCCTTCAACTGGCACATCGCAGCTGCAGGGCTCTGTATGGAGTTGGAACTAGCTGAAGCTTTCAGACTCAAGATTTCGGGTGCAAGGTTCAGTATTCACAGTCTTTACACAAGGGATCTACACATCTTGGTAGCATATTCCAGGAGCATTGTTTTGAGGCATTCTCCGCTGCCCGCTGTAGTGGACAGACATGGACTGAGATGTCTCAGCATCTTTGTTCTCCTACGGCAAGGCCATAACTTTGGCTCGTAATGCGAAATCGCAGATTTCTGGCCCGAGTTCCATAGGGACATGCTCGACTAACAAATTGGAATGTCGACTTCTACACGGTAGTCATGGGGGGCGGGCAGGCCGGTACAAGATAAGGGCGCCCTGACATCTTCAACACTAAGCCGCTTCTTGGCGCCTGGAACTGTATCTGCCCTCGGCTCCTCCCAAAGAATAGGCTTAGCTCTTCATTGCGGCCTCATAGTAAACAATACTAAAAATCGCTTTCATGCCATCCACAGCGAAATTCAATTTCTCTGAGCTTTCCCTTTCGGAAGATTCTTGTTCTCAATGTTCCCCTCCTTGGGCCTTGATGGCTTCAGCTTGGGGTGGCCTTGTTTCTCCTGAGAACCCTTTGTATGTCCTTGTATACAGACTTCCCGAAAGGAAATCCAATTGTCCATGCAACCGTCTTGACGATAAGGAAACCCTCACCCTCAGATCTTACAGCCCAAAATCTTCAAGCTACCAATTTTTGGGCCTAACTTCCAGATCGCGTGTCCGCGTTTGAAAGTGTCAATGCCTCAGCTCCCAACCTCTGCTATACTGTTTTTGGGAAGGCGAATTCAGCTGAATGACTAGGTTGTAGATGGGCGAGTTCTAACCCTAAACCTTCGGCGTGCTCCGCGCCTGATCTCTCCAGCCAGCTAAGAGCCTCATACTTCTCGGCTGCTAGCTGATCTAACGCCTGGGCTACAGATGTGAAGCTTCCTTCCGTTTCAGGTCTGAGGCCACAGGGGCTTTCAGGATCTTTTAGGTGCGTTGCTGCAGGTCTTCCGGGTCCTCTGCCTTACTGCAGTTTTACTTGCAAGCCGAAAGCACCAGCCCAAATCCGCAAGCCCCAATGACAGCACCATATCGAGAATTGTTGCGTGGTAGGAAGCGGCATAGGGACTCATCTGCATGCAACTTGCAGACTCTGGAAGAAGTCCCTGGACAGGCAATTTGCGCAGTCATGCAACCTTCAGGAGGTTCCGCGACATGCGGATCAATGAAGATAGGGTAGCAGCTAGCAGAAGCAGCGCTTGATATGATAAATTTGAAAAGCGATCCATCATCTTGAGATGCACTATGAAAGCATCGAATTTCAGTTTGACACGCTCCAAAGTGCGAAGCCCTCAACCTAAACCGCGCACCCTCAAACCCTACACCTCTGCCTCCTTCTTACTGGCGGTCAGTAAAGCCTGAGGGAATATTGGTTATACAGAGGACTATAGAGGATCTCTATATCTATATTTATACAGTCACCAGAAGCATGCATTCCGCCATCGCCGACTCACCACCGGTAAACATTACACCCCTCATAAACTCTAAATGCCCCAAGTCCTCAAGGCCTTCGAGGCACCTGCAATATCCGCTGCCTGGCCTCAAGCCGCGGGCTCTCGGATGCCAGCACCTTGTCGCAACATTGACTCCCTAAATTGTAGGGCGTAGGATTCGCAGGCCCAAATTTTAGTGTGAGGGTTGAGGACGACAAGCCTAGATGACTAGAATAGGGCTTTGGAATCAATAGCGATTGTATATTCATCCAGTGGCATGTAGGGACTAATTATGCCGGGAATATTCCCAGCTGATTCTGGCTTCTACATAAAGCGATTCCCGCCCCTGAAAGAGGACCCGGCACATCATGATCTTGTGGATGCAGTTTTTGGCGAGTCCGTGCTGTGGATTCTTTAGGGCGCCGGAGAGCCGTAGTCTTGGACTATAACAGGTACCTTCTGTAAGCCTGATAATACGCATACCCTCACGTACTGACTGATGTATTCCCCCGATTGTCTTGCGTCACCCTCCACTCCACTGAAGAAGGCCTTGCACCTAGGGCCCCTTAAGCAGGGTGGGCGCTCTGCGTTCAGTAGAACAACCAGATGAAGCTTACTTGGTGGAAGGGTTGCTTTCATGTCTGGCTACCAAATCCCGAAGACCCGTAACAGAAGCAAGTATTTATTACTTTGGGCTAGCGGATAGAGGCTTTGTATATTGGGAAACCTCCCATACCTTTCAGCAATGTCTGTGCGAGCCGCATTAGGGACGAATAGGCGCTGCAGGGCAAGCAGCGCTGAGTTCAAGCGAAGCGCCCTGTACCGAACAAACTGTTTCAACTCCATTACGACCCAAAACCAGCCCTTGAAACCCAGAATCCTGCGAACTGTTCCTCCCCTGCGGTGGTTGAGGCGCAGGGACGCAAAGGCAAAGCCAAAGACACCTGATGATGTCAAAGATGGGTCAAGGCTCTAGGGCTTACGGATGTGGGTTGCAGGTTCAGCGACAGGCCTGAGCAGAAAAGACATTACTTGGGGTAGCTTTGTGTATGGTTTCTTGGAAGAGTCTACGGATAGCCAGGACTAGGTATGGGGGAGTGCTTCTCAGGGAGGATACCTTGGGGATACATGCCGACGATATGAGTGTATTAGGATTCCTGTCGAGGGATCAATTGGAGTGCTCTTGCCTAAATGTGGTTTCCATTTCCCCCCCCATCTTCAAAGCAAACGTTTGAGGCTGGGGCGCCTGAGGCTCTTGTATGCATTAGGACACGGGTTGAGAGGTGTAGCGCGGGCTTTTTTTCAGGAGAAGGGGTGGTTTTCAACTTCTTGCTGATATATCTGTGCCTTCATACCAAAGCCCTTGTTGGAGGTCCATGCTTAGCACGAAGTAGGGTCACATATGCCTGATGTAGTTGTGACGTTCTTCTGACGTGGCCTTTACAAACTGCTCCACAGTTCAGAATCACACAGAGGAAGCAAGGAGCTGGGCCTTGACTCTAGGGGGCAGTATTCATCGTGCGACCCGAAAATCAGGAGGGGTATATAATGGGGTCTTATTGAAATCGGATTAAAATCGTATGAAGTGGGTATGCAGGATACCAAACACCTGTGCTATCCATAATGGTACATATGAGAGACTTCTTGTACAGGATGTTATCTGGCTATGCTTGGGTTACAGATCCAAACTCCAACGCCATGTTCTTTTCCTCTTGGGCCAAGGGGTGATGAATAGGGATATCTTCCCGAGAATACCCAGTAAGCATAATGGATCTCAGTGGGGTTTGGACCCACAGCTCAAGGCTCGCGTTGAACACCAAATCTCAAACACCACAGAGCCCTTGGAACAGCCTCACCTTGCACGCTGCATAGGTTTTTTCAACAAACTGAGGATACCTTCACAAACAAGAAGTCCGTTAGTCGTTATTATTTGGGGTATATAATGAGGACCCCAATACTTTTGGAAATAGCTGAATGCTGACCTCAGACGACAGCCGGCCTGCTCAAAGCCGACCGGAAAAGCCCCATAGCATGGCAGCAACAGCAGCCAGCGCTTGCGAAGCGTCTCTCCGTAAGAACACGCGTATCTTGCAAGGTGTAGGTTTCTCTAAAGAAGAGCTCATCATCCTGTTGGGCATCCTGGCTCTCCCCATCTAAGAAAACTACTCTCCAAGTTTGAATCGGTTTCGGCTTAGGCGCTGGTATTTGGGGTCCAGGGTTCAATGCCATGAGAATTCGGGTGCGGAGTACCATACGAATATTCACTGCAGCAGTACAGGCTTCTGGTTGTGGTACTTGAGGGCACGTTCCAATCTTCTTTGCATCAGACCAAGTCCATCCTTGTGCTTTTTGAGTCGCCTGCATGAAGACGGGGCGTTGGGTTTCTTATTGCGCTCCTTGCTTGAACCGTGCAGACTCCAAATATCTTTCAAGTATCGCAGCAAAGATGAAAGGTCAAGTCCTGCACAGTTTCAGGCATCTGGTTCAAGGCATGAACTTCATTGACATACTCCACGCCCAAAAACAAACTGGCGAGGACCACCTGTTCTCGAAACAGCGCTTATTATAGAGTAGAAGTTGTTACCGTGCTCACATAGATGCTGATGGCAAGAATACTCCTGCTTAGAGCCTCCAGCGACCGGTCCACAACCCGCGCCCTCCTCCTAAAGCCTATACCCTGAAGCCAAGACTTGTGAACCAGCAGCTGCATCCCCTCGACTGTTCCCAAGTCTGGCTCCTTCAAAAAACCCTCCCCTCAAAAGACACGAAAGAGACGAAGCCATGGCAGTAAAAAGTTGAAATGATGGAAAAACAAATGAAAAAGCAAACTGAACATGAAACTTGGGGCATTTAGGGTACCTAGGGCTCAGGGTTAACTTTCTTCTTGTTAGCAGGGAATCACAAAATGGAAGAGTACGTGGTAATAATGTAATTTTGGGGCCTACACTCAGGATTACTAAACGGAACATTGCTCTACTCTTACTGACCACCCGCAAGTCAGGCTATCTCCGGCAAAGAGAGTCCCAATTATTACTCCCGGAATGCTTTAGGCCGGCAACCCCGAAATTTTGCCCCGCAATTTGGGCACAAACCCGAATGTATTACCAAACAGGCGGAGTGACGTCGGCCCCATGCCTGCCTGGCAACGCAAGCTTGTGGAAAGTTGCCTGTATAATCCCAATATATTGTAGTACTGTCCATTTTATTTTCCATTATCCCAATATACTCCCAATGTATAGTAGGTATCACACAGCTCCGTGGAAGGCTCTTCATCTGTGGGGAGGCGAGAGTTCTGCATCTGGTGAGCGTGGAGGAGTTGTTCATTTTTGCGCGCCTTCAACAGTAAGTGACCTAAGCTCTTAAGAGCGTCTGCGTTGCCAGCGCTTGGTACCGAATAGAAGGTAAATTCAAAAGGATAGCCACGTAGCCACTTATCATGGTGAAGAACAACCAGTGATTCTCCAGATGGAAAGAGCAGCACAAAATATTGTCGAGGTAGAAAAGAAGCAAACGAACCCCTCAATTACTTGGCAGTAGAACAGGCATTAAGTCATGGGAAGAAAGGCCACGTTATCGGGGAAGAAAATGGATGCCGGCTATATCCTAAAAACTCCTGCGATGATACGCATAAAGCTGACAACTGACTCCCAGTATACCTGGTCGGGTGTCCGCAACTACCTGGTGGTTGGCCCCCTCAAGTACTGGTCAGAGGACCCAAATAATACAAGTTCTTGCCCATTGAAAAGAACTCGTGCAAAAGGTCAGCCTAAAGGGTTGCTGTTGCAGGCTGCCCGTAAGTTGTGTAGGGGTCACATAGAGGCCGAAATAATGTATGTAGGGATTGTATAGCGAGAGACAGGTACAGCATTTAGTGACTGTAATAAGGAGCAGAATCAGCCATGTAGGAATGCATTGGCTATGCACGTCTTTCAAACTGACATGATAACAATCATGAGAATGTTGAGGATAATCATTTTCAGACTAATACTGACATTCATAAGCAATCAGGTCCTCTGGGGTATCTTCCATGTATTCCCTGAGTTTCTCCCAACTTTGCGCAGTATTACGGCTGACAGACAACACCCCGCATGAGCTCGTGTACCTAAATTCAGGAAGTATGGCAGCCTAGTCTACTTGGAGCCATGCAGGATTGACCCTCAGCAGAATGTGGGCCTCCTTGACCACCCTGATTACCCAGCCCATCCTAGATCAGTGACCTGACTAATGGAGAATCAGAACCAGAAAAGAAAATTATGCTCAAGCAGACTCATACGAAGCATAAGACCTTAAAGAAGAGACAGGAGTGAAGCGTCCAACCTGTATATCCTAAAGAGCTTTTTGCAAAAGTGTCTTCACGAGCAACACCCGGTCAACACCTCAAGCTCCTAGCCTAAGTGCAACGGCCTTTTTCTACACTCTCCATTGGCAGGCGACCAAGCAAAGGGGTCTATTGCCGCCCTTTCCACTTGCGGAATTCGGAGGGCGGAAGTCCAAAAGTCAGGTCTGCTTGGGGTAATTCAGCCATACGAACCACCTGCTGAGTCCCACTGAGCCTCTAAGTGGGTCTACAATCATCTACAATAAAGATACCAAACACATGCTTCAAAGCTCTGCCACAGGCTTTTCTTGTAAGGCACCAGAGTCGACTAAGACCTAGCTTGTTACTGCTGCCATTAGATGAGCCTACGTGTTGCAGCTTGGCGGGCAGAACCGCAAGTCGATGACATGTGACAACAACTGATGGAACCTTCAGCGTAACACGCGCCACTGGACCAGTGTAATGCAGCTTCTAAAACGTTAGATACAAGGGTTTGGGGTATATCATGCTGTACTGATACGATGAGCAAAAGGAAATACTAATAATGTTGGTAGTTGAAGAGGCTTAGACAGCAGAGAGCCATGCTAACTGGCAACCGTGGAGACTCCTAGGACTCGGAACGACGAGCTGCATCAACTATGGAACGCCCTCTTGAGGAAAGGTTTCCCTAAATGTGGCTGTGGAAATCTATGGGACTGTGAGGTAATAGCCTGCAAACCTCGATCAGTTTTCCGGACTTCAGCAACCTCCAGCAAACGCTAGGGGCTCGCACGTTAAGCTCGCGCGCAGGAGGCCTACCACAAGGTTGTTTTACCTACCAAGACGACTGTCCTTGTTTTAAGGGGCCTAGAGAGTCAAGGAGCTTGCCAGCCATTCTTGTTGTGGAAGGTGCTGCCTAAATGAAAGAGTGCTAGCTCACTCGTGCGCATCGCTTTGCTTGAGTGCATGCAAGCGTGGGTTGTGTAAGCGTCCGATCTTGCATTCGTCTTTGAGTACTCACCTCGAGGCTCCACATGAGGTGTCGTCTGTTCTTGCGCACTTGGAAAAGGTGCTGGTATCACGTCTCAGTCAATGCTCATTTGTACGTAGAGTTTCCCGCGACGCGCGATGGTGAGCTCCACAGGCTCACAAGCATGCAATCATGCAGGAATCGCACAATTCGAGCAAGCACAGCTGTGGCCAGCTTAGTGATAGGGTTAGTTTAAGGGAGTGTATCGCGCAGTTCGAAGCCTCAGTCTTTAGAAGCAGAGTATGATTTGTATCTCCGAGATTTGGATCTCCATGTAGAATTCAAGGTTCGCAGATACCTTTGGATGCCGCTCCTCACCTTACTGCAGTCCTTCAATAGTGTAGTTGTAGTAAGTAATCGTATACCCCGAATGAACCAGCGTCGAAAGAAGATGGTGTGGAGGTTTTTAGCCATGGTTGGCTGGCTTCAGGATTGAAGTGGTGCAGGGGGTCTGCCAATTGGTTTTCGACGCCACAGAAAACCCAAAACCCATAGATGAGCAAGCTTCAGCTAGCACCAGAAAGAAGCCTTCATGAGTCGCTCAACCCTATGAACTCTAGAGCCCTAGACCCTAACCTAGACCAAAACCCCTACAAGCTGAACTCCGAACACCCCGAAGCCAAAACCCAAGCAGGCTTCGGGAGGCGGGAAGGCAAGCCTCCTGCAGGGCCCATGATCATGATCATCCGGAGGCTTCTGAAAGATGGAGTCCCCTACCAAACGGAATATAAGGGGAGTTCTAAAGGTCTTGCTAGGGATTACAATTCATGGGTAATTTCGAGAAACTCCGATTAAAGGGTTCTCAACATCTCCGGTCCCGCGCACGATGCTTATTTTGAAGGTCTAGCTTTACGCGCTAACTTTGCCATGAGATTTCAATATAGTACTTTTGGGGACTGCTGGCTGAGAAAGACCCAGGTCCAAAGGGAAGTATCGAGGACCGCCTACAGGTGACCGCTTGGGAAATCTTAGCTGCGTCTTGTGACCTCAGAGAGGAACCAGACAAATGGACTGGTTTTCCCAACAAGCAAACTCTCACCCCAGAACCCTAAACCCTAGAACATGTTGCTGCAATACTGCTGCAATAGATGGCGGGTGGGATTCTCAACATTTCCCAACACTTCGATTGGTAACAATACTTGTGCATGACTCTACATGCCCGATACCTTGGAAATCATTTGATGGGGCTAACCAACGCCATGCCGGACCTTGTCTATGAATCTTTCCTTGTTCTGGAGGCACCCGGATTTCCTGAATGGCGCCAATTGGTTATCCACTCAACTCCCCGGGTCAAGCAAGAGATGGGGACTTCCAACCAAATTGCAAGCCCCTCCAGACCAGGTGGTGAAGATTTCCCCCAGCTGTACCTTGAATGCCCCAACAATGAACCCGCAACACCTTAAGCAAGCTGCCAAGTCTCCTCAACATAAGTCTGACGCCGGGAATGCGCTACCCGCTACCCTGCAATCTAGAATCTAGACTTGACCCTTACCGGTAGCTCTTTGCAATTTGATCCTTGCATCTTTTTTCGTGGCTTAGCCAGAATAGCGCTATTCCCTTACCTGGTTTTTGCCTCGTGAGCTGTCAGCTACTCAGTATGCCTGCATCAATCCCAAACCAAGAATTTTGTCAGAAGCCGCCAAAAAAGGCAGGCCCTCACAAGAAAGCTGCGGCTGACTGTGAGCCTGGTTGAGAATCTGGCATCTGGACAGACAATCCTGATACAAACTACCGCTGGTTCTGCTGCCACCATTGCTCCGCATCTCCCTTACCCTGGCATTCTTTTTGTGCTACCCTGCCAGTGGTGCGGCTGCTCCTGCTACTGCTGCTGCCACCACAGCCACCGCTGACCCCACTCCCACGTCACGTGCCATCGCCGCCCCCACCACCCCTCCTCTCCTCCTCTCCTCCCCCTCCTCGCTCCTCCCTCCTCCTCCCTCCTCCCACCCCTGCTACGCAGCAACAATACGCAGCTTCTCTGCCTACCTACCCGCTACACTCAGCCTCAATGAATGAAGGTGTGGAGGCTGTTCTTCCCCCCGTCCACCCACACACCCACAACACAGTAAGCTTTTATCCGAAGCACATGCGGCTATTTGCGCCGCTTTCTTGCTGGTCCAACCACCGCCCGACGTAAGTGCCACTGGTAGGGGAGCATTCCTCCTACTCGTCCTGTTGCTACTCTTGTTCTCCGCTGCGGCTGCCGCTCCTGCTATGGCTACGGGTACTGTTGCAAGGAGTAGCCGCGGGCGGCTGCTCCTAAATGCTACCCTTATTCCTGCTCTGACCAAAGACCCTGAATGGCATATCAAACTCCCATGCCAAAGCCTTAAAAGCACCTCAACCAGACGGCATATGGAACAAAGGCACGGGCTTCGTGCCACACGCGGCTTGGGCTGTCTGGGCCGACTCTTTCAAGGCAGATTCCAGAGTCAAAGCTTGCGAACATGTTTTTTCAAAGCAATGTATGGACGTTGCATATTCGCCAATGAAACTCTGGATTGGGGGGGTTACCGTTTTTCATGCTGCTGGGCTCCTGCTTCAAGTCTGTCAGAGAGCTTCTAGCTCATGATCGGCCAAAAGGTTACTTACTGGTTCTTGGTAGGAAATGGAAACTGTCAGGGACTATTCAAGGCCACTATGGGGATCCAGTAAATTTAGGGTTTGGGTTATGCAGACATGCGTCTGTGGGGCTGTCACGTAGCAAGCCTACCACGCAAATATGACATGACTGGCTTTGCTCAAACAGCTGGGTCATGGAGGACACAGATGATTCGCCATGCGAGGAATAAATACGTCCACAGCAAACCCAGAACTGTAAACCATGAGGAAATGTTCCCCTGCGCCTGTCTCAGTTTATTGAGGTCAGCAATCATGCTCCGGCATGAAACTCTACACCAGAAACCGCATGGGATGTAAATTCATTCAAATCGAGGAAGCCCCCTATTAACCCCAATAGGCTTTGCCATGGACTCTCCTGGATGCGCTCTATAACGATGTCCATTATGATCCGGTTGTAAAACCCATTTTGCAATTATTGAACAGGATTACTACCACATACGACTACCCTTCCCGAACTAACATGCCTACAAGGGTCCTTGTGAAGACTACAGGGCCTGCAATACGTAAAGGGCCTAATCATGTGGTTTCCATGCTACTTGGGGTGTGCATGTCGTCTCAGAAAGTTGGAATCCGCCCTTTCAGAGGCTGTACCTGCTGCGGACCGGGCTGGAATACCTGGCAACTCGCCTGCTTTCCACTGGAGCCTTAGAACCATGCCGGCCTTGGCAGGTAGAGCTCTGCAAATTCTAGTAAATAGGGTGCAGGATGGGGACCCTCTGAGCAGCTCAAATGCCACACAAACTTCGACCTAACATACCTGTATACTTAAAACGCAAAACACCTTATCGCCTCAATCTTTTATACTTGGCGTCAGCAATCTTGTAAGCACCGTAATCATTGCTGCCTTTGTCGAACGCGACCACTTTCTATTGAGCCTTCTCACTGAACTACGGTTACGGCCATTTCTTCCTCAGAGACCAAACCAGCAGATGATGGCCGCATGTTGCTGGATTTTCCTCCCCCTAGAAATAGCACCCTTCACAGCCTGATATCCCAGATTAGGCTAAACCTATAAAAGGAAAGCATCGGCGTTTTGCAATCAACTGGGCGTAGGTTCTTGCTAGGGGGAGATTATTCAGCTGGAAACTGGAAAGCTAGAGCTCCAAAAACCAACTTCCATGTACTTAGGGAGTAAGATTGGGAACTGTCTGAATAAGGTCCTGCTTCAAGGATTGAAGGGGAAGACGGGGACGCCTTGAACGGGTATTCGTATTCGTTCTCCCTATTCCTAGTCCTACGTACTGGCAACCTCATTGCCAGTGCTTGATGAACAGTCGCAGGCTCTGGAGGGGACTGCTGTACGTTCCAACAAGCTAGAAAATGCCGGAAATGTACGCTATTACCGTGGGTATTCAGGAGAGGTATACCCTCATTTGCTCCTCTACAACCCCTTATTGTTTTGAACTGGCCAGCACCGAAGATGTGACATTTCGTTCCAAAAATGCCGAAGCCGGAAGAAGCAGAATCGAACCCACCCTTCTGCGAAGCAGTCGTGTCCAAAATCAGGGGACTCCAGAAGCTGAAGCAGAACCCTCTCATTCTCAGCAAAGGGCAGGTGGTTGTCGTGGATCATCTAAGAAGCCGTTCTTAGCTCGGCAGTTGAAATCCGAACCTCTTGACTTTCAGCCATAACACCTTCGAATTCTAGACCTCAAGCCTTGATTAAGCCCGAAAGCCTAGCGCAGTCGCCGGGTACACCCATGGAAGCTTGCACGAGGGGCACTGGGGTGGACTGAGCAAACGCCCACCCTTGGCTCTTCCTCTTGTCTGAAGTTGGGAGCAGAGTTTGGGGGGATCACCACCCTTGCAAGACCCATAGAAACCTCTCTCAAACCCGGGGCCCCTTTACGTCATCATTTGGCCCCATAATCTTGTGGACCAACGCATAGTCCTCTTCAAGCAGAGGGAATGTAGGGGCCACTGTGTAACATCTGGTTCACATGGCACTGATCATCCAGATAAGCTGTAGGTCCACACTGTAGGCTCCTTTCCCTCTTGAAAGTGCATATTTGAGGATTACGGGCCGAATGTAGGGGCCTCAAGAATTCGAAAAGGGCTCAGGGTATATGATAGTATGGTTATGGAAAGGTTGTTAGGGCATGAGTTGGTTGCGTTTTCTAGATTGATTCTCCGGTCTAGCTTCCAGTCTCCGTTATGTGGTGTTTACAGTTGCCTCCATTCTGAGGGCCCCTTATTCCTAAACCCTAGAGGTACTGGCAGCTCACCCTGCGATACTGTTGGCGGACGAAACCCTCAATGCCCTTTATACCAAAATTGTACTACTTTTAGTAAGATGGAGTAAAAACATAGTGGTCAGCAGGATTTCGCCCATCAACACCAGGATATCTATATATATATATACATATATATATATATGTATATCTCTGTCTCTCTCTCTCTCTCTCTCTTTCTTTCTTTCTTTCGTTCGGGCAATGGAGTCAGCGACTCTCTCTCTCTCTCTCTCTGTCTCTCTCTCTCTCTCTCTCCGACTGTTGTCAAGTGCTAGACGGAAACCCATTGAAATTTCTTTCGTGTCCATGAAGCTCCATGACATTGGCAGCACAGTTGACGGATAAAACATCGCATGAACCTGTGTACCCCAAAACCTTGGGAATGATGAGATTTTCTATATTGCAGGATTTTGCCCATCATCAGCAACCCAAACCATTGCCTCCCAAGAGGACACCTCCACCAAAAGCAGCACACTTTCTCAGGGCAACCTTACCTAGAAAATCAAGCCGGCAATGGCAAAGTCCACTGTGGCCCATTCTTGAAGCCCTATGGCCAGGGAAAGATGACACCGTCAGTTGGGCTTGGCTGTAGGGGTGTGGGGCTTATACAGTAAACCGCTTGAAACCATTAGCACGTGAGGTTTCAGGGCTTAAGTAGGGAGTGAAAGGTCAAGGCTTAATTAGTGATCAAGAATCGAGATTCTAGATCAAGACTGTCCAGGCACCTGGATCTTTCTGATGCAAACGCCCCCCAGAAACCCAATGCGCATCCTTTTTCCGTATCTACCTCCCACTTCATGACTGCCCCAAGCTTTGGCCCCTGGCCTGTGCAGCAGAAGCTCGACGAAGAAGCCATTAAAAACACCGGGGGGCGTTACAGGTGGAGCAGCAGAGGACTCCTGATGACGCCAAACTGGGAAAACCCTCACATCCCTGAGGTCCCTGAAGAACCATGTGTGTCTGGGTGTAAGCTTGGAGGTCTTCGTTTCTTTTTCCTTCAAACGCTCTTTGCAAGGGGTGAGGGTGGAGTCAGCTTTGCAAAGAACGGACTAACTGAAGAAGCTGGAGAGATCAAGAATCTGATCGGCGCCTTAAGGATTCCCTTCCCCTTGCGCTCCTACCTGGCCCACGCCGGAATTGAGCAACATGGCCGTGAGAAGCTCAGGGTGCTTGTCATGAATGAACTAAGAATGCCCTTTTTGGGGCTTGTGGCAGTAGCACCGTAGGTCTTGAGTTGACGGATGATTGCTATTCATGAATAAAGCGACACGAAAGCGATGTCACACTTCAGCTTGTTTCCAATGACAGCAACAAAAGCCCAGTATCAGCACAAGGATCATGGAACCAAGAACAGGAGCAATATGCACTCACACCCTGACATCTTCACTGGAGGACAACTTGCGCTGAGCCCTGGCAATGCGTGATTTCGAACCCGGGGGTAGTTCTCAGCTGTGCCACACAGCAGTCTGCAACAAATCCTGCTTATTCCGCCAATGATCACTCAAGTCTTCCTCGTCCGCACGGAGGACTGCAATTTTCTTCTTTTCACGTTCTTCTCACTGCTGTTGCCACCTCCTTACACCAAGTGATACCAATGCCCACTGGAGCAGCTGCTTAAAGTAAGCAAGAACTACGGCACGACCAGCAAGATGATGTGCAGTCAACATCTTGAACATGGGCAGCGAGAGCACCAATCTAAAGGACTTTACTTGCCTATTAGTAGGGAATTGAGGATTCGATCACAGTGCGTATGTGTATATATAAACATTCTCTCGTGCTAGTCCCATATCCCATTCAATTCCTATTCAACTTCGCCAGTCCCTACAAAGCAACATGCGATTAAGGACACCAGTCCAACACTGCCTCTCTTCAGCCACGTCGCCAGATTGGATGAACCATGGAAAACACTTGCTCGGAGCAGGTGGTCTCACTTCCTACTGTGCTTCTTCTGTTTGCCTAGGTATATACGCGTTCCCTGTGCATTCCTTTATATGAAAGCCACTGCAAGGGTCTATGAAAATCAAGTCACTCTGATACTACTGCATACGGCATTCCTGAAGAGTGTCCCCGTATCCTGCTTCACAGCTTGCACCTGCCTCCCTCATGCGA
The DNA here is from genome assembly GCA_905231905.1 of Symbiodinium pilosum. NCBI lineage: Eukaryota > Dinophyceae > Suessiales > Symbiodiniaceae > Symbiodinium > Symbiodinium pilosum. Next base: position 60,570 of record CAJNIZ010003558.1, on the reverse strand, counting down.
GCAACTGCCGATTCAATGACTTGCACAGAATCAGAGAAGGCTTCTTTGTACCTGTACCCGGCTTCGCTTCAGACAAGGCCGGCACGTGCGGGGCAACCTGCAGGGAAGCTAGTGCCAAGGTAACAGCTGGGCACGTGACTGATGCTCCTGCTGCTGCTGGCGGCAGTGGCGGTGATGGTGACGGTGGTGAGGGGGTGGGGTGAGGGAGGGGGTGGGTGGCGGCGGGGCCGCGGAGGCGGTGGTGGTGGTGGTGGTGGTGGTGGTGGTGGTGGTTGCAACGACCACCCATGAGAGCCCTAAACTCTCTTGCGATGTCAAGCTGCTAGCAGCAGACAAGACCGTGGCCGCGGTGGTGGCGGGGCGGCGTCGGCAGTGGTGGCAATGGTCAGGGTGGGGACGGTGGCAAAAGTGGGGCCAGGGCAGGGGCAGTGGCGGCTTTAGTGCAGCTTTCCAACAGCAACCGGAATAGCATGACAGTAGCATCTCCATCTGGAGGAGGAAGTGGAGCAGCAGCAAGGCCTAGCCTCTTGCAACAACCTAGGGACCTAGGTGTGCGAGATTACATTTTCAAAAACCGTCCTGCTGTCTTCGTTCAGGAAGAAGGTCCTGCAGGCTTAGGGCTTAAGACTCAAGACTGAAGGTTGCACTTTGTGTCGCTGTGGAGGCCGTCTCATTCAAGAGTAACTGCAACCAATCACTGGATGAAATTGGAGTGCAAGTCCCAGCTTCAAACAGCCGTGCAGGGTTGTTGCTACCACCTGTGCCTCCCTGCGTCCGAAGCTCCCTGATTTGGGTAAAGGTGCCCGGCGTACTGTTGAGAAGCTCTAAGTCTATAGCCATTACACCGCAGCAAGGAGCAGAGCAAGCTTCGAACCAGTGCTTCATTCTCGGACAATCACACCAGTGCGGAATCTAGTCTTCTCTGTCAAGGAGGCGCAGATTCGCAAAGCAACGGCAGCAGCAGGAGGAGGAAAACCTCTCCCTCTTCTCTTGTTGTGCTTCCTTCGCGTGCCCAAGCAAGCTACATACATGCTGTTGTTGGCTGTGCCGAACAGACAAGGATGGCGAAATCCTACGATACGTAAACTTCCGCTCTAAATCTGCAATCCGACATGCAACCTCAATCCGTAAGGCGTCTGTCAAGCGCACACCTCAACCCGAAACCTCATGCTCAGGTGGGGCTGCCTCCCGGTGGGGGTCCTGGTACACACCCCAAACCAATTAGACCTTTTCTTGGGCACTCTTTTGAAACGAAGCCACCCGGAATGATGCCCAAATCCCAATGCCCGGATCGTACACCAGTCGCTCATGTGGATCAACTTCTTTTTTCAACTTTGCAACATCGTTGCAAGGGACTTATGCCCTGCCAAGGCAGCCACCTCCGCAGGCCTTTTGGCTTTGTAAAGCTTTAAGGATGTAGGGCTTTTAAGGATGTTTGAGGGTCATGGTGCTTGCACTTAGGATGCAGCTTAAGGGTCAAGGGTGCAGGCTTCCGGGCTGAGGGTCGGGTAGTTGGGGTCAAAGGTGGTTTGAAGTCTGCCGTTGAGTTTCCTGGGAAATGTTCTGCAGCTGTGGCCTGCGGCAAACACAGTTTTCTGGAATTTGGGGAAGTGTATGTGGATCCCCGAATTCCCAACACTGAACCCCAAATCCTAGATTCCAAGCCTCAGACGTGAAAACCCCTTGTGCTGCACAGTTGGCCATACACCCGGCAGGAGCACAACTGCAGTTGCCCTTCGACGAGCAACCCCAGAAGCTTGACCCAATTCTACTGGAGGTTCTCTGATACGAGACAACTTTCGTGTAGACGTTGAAAACACTCAAGACACCCTCATGCAAATGTTGGCAGTTGTAAACCCCAACCCTAGCCCCGGAACCTGAAACCCTAGACTGCTCTTCTGGATGCTTTGGGCCTCCTCCCTGCAGGCCCAGCTTGCGCGGCATCAGCCCGGGCATCCTTTGCGACTGTTGGGGAGGAGGTTTATAGGGCTTACGGTGTAGGGCATATGGGTAATGAGGATGTTGGGTGTAGCTTTGTTTTGTTTGCGGTGCCTTTGGAATGACTGCATAACGGGATTGGGGCTAAGGCATTCAAATTTAGGGCTCAGGGTTCAAGGATTTAGAGTGTCTACAACCTCAGGATCTGGGAACTTGCGGATTACTGGGACTCTAGACCTCCACTGATGGATGCATGCTGCAGGGTCTGCAGGGAATGAGCTAGCGGTTTACTTGCCTTCCCATCAACCTACGTCATGAAACCTAAGCCCTGAACCTTAAACCCTAGCTCTAAACCCCTTGCACCGCTCAGAAAGCCCAGAGAAAGCCCAGAGAAAGCCCAAGGTCCAAGAGCGCACGGCACACTGCTTCGTGGCCATTTGCTGCGGCCGCATCCAACGCAGAGGCTTCTGCGGTGGAACGAGGCGTCAAATCTGCACCTCGTCTGGGTAACCCAAACTGGGACACCGTGGAGGTGTTACTAAAGTCGTCAGCTTTACTTCAAATTGAGTTCAAGTATACATGACAAGTAGAATCTATTTCAATCTTATCCAGCAACAACCGAGCACTGCAGAATTCTGGAAGCATGAACAGACCCTTCACAAAAAACAAGCATGATGTAGGACATGCATAATTCAAGGACTGGAATGTCGAAAAGCTCAGGTCTTCGTGTGAATGTTGGCAAAGGTTCATAGATCCTCCAGTGCAGCGTTTTGTCGGTGCCTTGGCCTTTTGCACTTGGCATGCCGTTTTGACAAAAGCTTTGGGCCAACACAAGAAGTGGACAATGATAGCAGGACTTAGGCGAAAGACATGGGAGCTGAAATGTATGCCAGCCATCAGGGCAGTTATTCTTTTGCCGGACGCCCGTGAACAACGAGCGCAACAGGAAAGGGATCGACATCTGTGCTCAAGTCAGAACCTGTCAAAGCCTGGCCAACACACCTGCTAATGGCAGTTTCTCGATGCATGGGCCCCAACACAGATTTCCGCCGCTGAAACGGGAATTCTTCTATCCGTTCGGGATTGCCCGAATCAAAGTGATCCAGACTGTCGACCATCCTCCAGGCCCTCCACAGGCCTAAAAGTACTGTGCAATCTGAAGCCCTCTACAGCCAAACCCTAAACCACCCCAAACCACCTCTGCACCTTGAGCCTTGAAGCCTGAACCCTAGACGTTAAAATGTGAACTGGATAGTTGTGAACCCAGCAAAAGACCCCGGGGGCGCCTGCGGTCAGCAAGGCCTCGCAGGCTGCAAGGCATCCAGCGCCTGATGCCCCTAAATGCTACAATCAGATTCATGAGGGTAGTACCCTCAAAGTTGTACCCTTACAAGGTTCACGGAAGCCCAGATGTCTTCCGGGGTTCTGTAGAAGGATCCCTGAGCCTGTGATTACAGCCTCAGGGCACAAACCTCGCTTGATACAAAACCTGATCCCTGACCTCCAACAAGGACACGGAACCGCATATGCTAAGCCGTCTTGAAAGGGCAATTGTCTTCCTCCCGGGCCTGATTTTCGTTTGGGGGGGATGCTACGCCCTGTCAGCCTGAACCCTTCAAGCTTAAACCCAAGCACTCGTCAGGACACCACCCCACACTTTACCCTGCTCCCAAACGTCCGAGAACCCTCGCAAAACCCGAACCACCTAAACCCTATGCCCACCAAATCCTGAACCCCAAACCCCCATACTCAATACTGCAGCGGCCTGAATATCAAAAGGATCGGATGCGCGTATATACGCTGCTATAGTTATATACGGACTAAGCGGACGAACAAGAAATTACATGGCAATTCATGAGGCTTCAACGTTCCAATCCCTAAATGCTCCTGTACCAACCCAGGTTCCTGATGGTTGTGTACTAAACCCTATAAGGCCTGCAGAGAAAACTCTATGTTCAAAGCGTACACACTAAATCCTCAGCCCTAAATGATGGCATATTCATAGTTTCCATTTTCTTGTCCAAAATTACCCCCTTAAACCAAACCCTGTGAAATCCCCAGAGATCACCCCCATATTCTTATTTCCTTTTCGATGCTTGCCGCGTATAACGAAGCCCAACATAATCCTCATATAACTTAGAAGCCTAAATCCTAAACAACCTAGATGTCACATCTAATCTCTTCACATGGACCGCTTCTTCAAAGCAACTGCCTGCCGCGAAAAGCAAAGCCGTCTTTCCCTCGGGATCACGAGCGTTGGGTTCTGCGTGGCCAGCCAGAAGCAGCCTCAAACTCAATTCCCTTTAAGGCCGAGGGTCTAAGAATTAGGGGCGTGTAGGAATTGGGGTTTAGTTTAAGCCATGGGGGAATAAACGTTCCAGAGCCGACATCTGGGACCTAAAGTAGCACGGACCTAAATATTAGAGTACAGCGAAGAATTCTCTACTGTAAACACATTTGCCGATGACAAGGGTATCATCTTCGTAATGCTGCTGCATGGGACTGGTGGACACAGTTTTGGGGAGTTTATTACGTATAATGGCACCATACAAACAACAGGGCATTCCTCAACCTGCCCCTTTAAAACCTCCAACATCATTCTTGTTCGCATGTTGAACTCTGATGCTGAAAAAATGTTCAGCTCTCTCGGCCTGATATTCTTATGATTATGGACGGTCTTTGTTGAGCTTGCTGCTCATTAGCAGCATGGTTTGATTAACGCTGATGGTGGAGCTATCCCTGCTGATACTCCCAACTTCGGTGCTGTAGAAGACAACGGGACTTGGATCCTTAGGGTCCCTTCCCAGGACTTCAGTGCTTTCAAGGAAGTGCTGGTCTTGAGGGACCTGCACGAAGGAGCCAGTTTTTGAAGCTTCCAATCGAACGGCCAGGATCCCTAGCCTCGAACCTCTCTCAGGGGCATATAAGTGCAATGGCGCATCGGTGGTTAGATGACGAGTCCGGAAAGCTTATGCAAGATCACATCACGGTACCTCCTCACTGAAGTTTCATGAGGCAAGGAGCTGGCAGAGGTCGTGCCGACTCTGACTGGCAGCCAGCATCAGTGGCGTTTGGCCACGCTCGCTCGCCTTTGGGAGTTAAGGCTTACTCCAGCCCACTTCAGTCCGCGCTGCTGGGGCAAATGCTACTTGCTCGCCTTTTTCTGGGCCTAGAAACCTGTAAGTTCCACAGCCGCGAACCCAAGCATGAAGCCTTCCCCGCTGAACTCAGCCTGAAGCTCCCACAACATCTAGGACGAGGCCGGATGTGTGCCTGCTCCGGGTCAGCACTTGCCGACAGAAGCAGTTCTGCCAAGGCCCTGTGCCCTGCCTCTGCCACAGGACGTTCTAGGTTGGGGCTATTCTAGGTCCCAGGGTTGTGCTGTTTTTCATGAAGATTTAGAACCCTTTTCAGAACGCATGGATTTGAAACGTGGATCATCACAACTTCCTGGAAGGTCTCCTCTATTTGGTGACGCTGTGAAATCTATCTAAGTCTACATTGCGGGAGGTGGGGGCGGCTTGCGAGGTTTTTAAGGCTGAAGGGGTTGAAACAAGGACATAAGCTCATTGCTCATATCAGAACCAGCTACCGCCACAGCGACCGCGAGGGCAGCCGCCCCAAGACCTGCAGGGTTTAGGACTGACATAATCGGAATAAGGTTTGGAGTATGGTTCTACAAGGAGTATACAGGAATGATCTGGGAGAATACTTTGGCTTCTATAGTAGGGCTTGGGGTTCAAGGATTAAAGGTCTTTGGTCCTACAAAGCCGTACAGTCACTACTGACTCCTGAAGCACCTGACCGGATACCGTGAACCGATGCTCTGCTATCCCTCAAAGCATGAAATCCCGCATCTGGATTCTGTCATGCAGCCAGCATCTTTCAGGACTTGTTTGATGTTCCATGTTAGATTAGCAGGCCCTTACTATGGCTCATAAAGGGATGGTATAGCGCCTTACCTTCGAAACCCTTTTATCAACAGGCTTGGCTCTCTGCCTGCGTTGGCTGCCCCAAGCGAGAAAGCCATCGTTTGGGACGGCACACCCTCGAACCAAAAGGATTCCTCTGCATCAGTACTACTCGGACATATCACAAAACGAGGCGCCATGCCCAGCCGACGAGCAACTGGTCAAGCTTCGAAATAGGGACTCCCAGTGTTCAATCATGTTGTCACGATGGCGTTGCCGATCTAAAGGCTTGGCTTGTCCAATGAAATGTTGCATTTGCCCATCTGTGAGCAATGCCTTGCACTTCGCTTCCGGTCAAATTCATGTTGGCATGTGCCTTGAACGTACACCAAGCAGGTGACATCTGAAAAGAGAGTTATGACAGTTATGATTCAGGGTCTTGAGTGCCTCGCCTCCTACAACCACACCAGACTGCTGCCAGCTCTGACTCACCCTGTTCCCCAAACCCTGCATCCCCTGAACCCTGAAGCTTGTGACCTTCGGAGGATTCGCCGGCGCGGCCGCGGCCATTGGGGTCCGCAGCCGCATCAACAAGCAGACGGCAGAGGTCCAAGTTCCTGATGCTGTTCAGGGTTCAGGGTATAGGCTAGGCTTTGAGTCAAATGCGTAGGTGTAGGGTTAAGAGTTCACGGTCGAGACATTTGAGGATGTATTTATTTCGGCTGCGTGGCTTCCAAAGCTTCATGACTAAGGGCTTTGAGTTTCAGAATGTACTGTAGCTAGAGAAAGGGACTTGACCATGGCTTGTGCGGTCATACCGAATTTTTGCCCACGATGAATGACAATCACAGCCCCACGTGCACAGCTTTAGGAACATACGGGCTTAGGGGCAAAGAGGCGCTGAGCGGGACTAGGGCAGCTTTTCATCACTGGGTGTGGGTGGTTTGGGTTTCTAAGTTCGGGCCATGCAAAGCCAGCTTAGCCAACCAAAGGCAAATGTCAGGGCTGCCCTTCTTGCCCACAAACTCATGTAAGTTAAGGGTAACTAAGTCCTGTTAGAGCCTCCTCTCTGTGGAGCAACTGAATCACGTCTGTCTTGCCTGAAGAAGAGACAAAGGCAAATGCAAGCCCAAAAACATAGAACCATCGAACAAAAAGGAAGAACAGCAGAATGACTCCATTCACCCTACCATACTTTGAGCCAAGGTTATTTTCAAGAACCCTATTTAAGTCCTACCTGGGGATCCTTGTCAAATATAATCTTGGTAAGGGATCTTACGACGTTTCAACTACATCTCCAGGCACACTTAGCCGCCAAACCCCATTTCACAGCCTAGGTTCCCGCTAGCCGCTGCACAAACCAACGGTCGGCGACCCGCTGAGTCGGCGGTGTCAGGTTGAGCCCTGGCACCTTAAAGTGATTTAGCGGACAAGGGTTGAGGAGCACATTGTACATGATGTGAGATGCTAGATGCTGCTAGGTCCTGCTAGGTTTAAAGGTTTTAGATGTGTTACTTCTGGGCCAGGGCCGCGCAGGGTTGGAGAAGTTGTTGAAGGAATTCATGTAGGTCGTGGGGCTTCTCCCTCAAGCCCACATTTTCCCTGTCCAGGCATGCTTTGTGGCGGTTGACGGTGTCACGCTGTTCGCCCAGAAGTTGCAAGTCGGGAAGGGCTCGATTTGCTTTTTTGAACGCGGCTCTGACATTTTGGTGCTTTTTTTTCGGATTGATTGTTGCGGCTCAGCTCCCGCTCCTAAAATAGGTCGATCGATCTTAAGGGGACGATATTTGTCTTCTGGCAAGACCGAAACCAAAATGCACGAAAACAGATTTGTCATCATTGACCTGGACCTCGTGATTCGGCAGCCCAAACACATTACAGAGGGTCTTTTCTCTGAAGGATGCGCTACATTCGGGAGGGCGAACATTAATTATTGGAGGTGTTCTTTGGATTTCGGTGCGGGTAAGAGGATTCACATTTGGCCCTTCAGACATCTTCAGACTGTTCTGGGGCGAGGCCAATGTGCTAGCTTTTCGGTTGCCCAGGGAACTTAGCAGTTCTGTAGTTGCAGACAAACTCCCAGCAGTGGCTGCAGACACCAAGGCCGAACCGGAGCCTTTTGTGCGGCGGGCGATTGGGGTTTTGGGGTTTACAGGCTCAGGGTTGGGTGATGTGGGTCAGAGGTTTAGAGTTGGGAGTAGTAGGTTGTAGAGTTTCCAGCGTTTGACAGGGTTGGGGATTAGAGCGTAGGGCTTACGGGGTTTGAGACTGGGCTTAGGTTTTCACTGATTCAGGAGTTTAGGAATTAGATTCAGGATGGAATTTGAAGGCCCCATCCTGGAACATTTCTTTAGGATTTGATGATTTAAGCTGTATAGGGCTCAAATGGCATCTGGAGCTTAAGGCTTCAGGCAGGACGGGAATATGCATGGTGCTGCAACTACGGGACTTCCATGTTTGCTGGTTTGCTTGCGTGGCTCGTCTCTTCTTGTCCTCACAAGTTATCACGCTAACCATGAACCTGCCGTTATGATGGGGCGCGGTGAGCCGCTCATGGTTTGGGGAGTGCAGTTTTGTGACTGTGCCATGATCCTGTTCTCTGTGAAGCGCGGGAGCTTCGGATTCATCAATCACGGTTCCCAGCCATGTATGCTGGCTGAGGCTTGTATCTGAGCAATAGAAGGCCGATAGCACGCCAACTAATTTAAGCTGAAGTATTTTGACCTTTGGCAGGAGGAGTTAGACAGGGACCAAAGTAGACAAAGCTGGTGGCATGCTCTCGTCTTTAGGTAGGCCAGTACCATGGCGGTGAACTTCCTAAGTCCGCAACGAAATTCATCAACAAGATCCTTGGGACTATCTGCAGTATGTAATATGTGACTATGTGCTATAAATACACGCACATATAGGGATAAACATTGGGTTATTCTGGTTTTATAGGCTCAGATAGTGCAAGGCCAACTCCATGCGCCTGTCAAAATGCCGCAACACCGTCAGGCCCTGAACACCTACCCCCAGAAAACCAAACGGCACTGTTGGAGATCTTTGCAGCCTTCGCCTTGCTCCACGGAAGCCTTGCCTGAAAGGGGTGAAAGCGAGTCTAGCTAAGCGACCATGGCCATGTTGAGGGTTTGCAGTCTGGAGATTAGAGCCACGGTACTGTTAGGGCCCTCCACACCTCAAGGATGCTAGCAATTGCTTGGGGCGGTTCTGGGAAAGAGACTGTTTTGGGACATAGCTATCTGCGCGACTGGTGGGTAGTGAAAGCCAGTCAACTTATGCTGCAGCCCATATGCAGGATTTAAGCGCGCAGGTGTCAAATTGCTGCAACCTCACAATCGCAATCTTCATGTGGGCTGTGTAATCGGGCACGTCTCGAGCCTGGTTCCCAGCAGAGTCGTTGCAGGCAGCTTGTTGAGGCTTCGGGCTTGGGCCGAGGGATCAAATCATACTGTACTGCACCTCTCAAAGCCATTCCCAAATCAACACTGCTTCCAGCTCATTTCTCGGGTTGCCACTTCATTCTCCACTCGGCTCTGGGCCTGTAGCTTCCAGTGGATACAACTGGCCCAAATCATTCCAATAGCCCTTGGGCCGTTGTCAAGCCCCCGCCAAGGCACACTCGAGCAGCACTCGAATCAGTCCAGCAAGGCCCGCGTGGCTGGCGGCCGCCAATGGCGTCAAAGCCTTTCCTGGAAAGACTGCTTAAGGGTGGGTGGGGGTGGGAGTGAATGTAATTCAGGTGTTGTAATAGGGGTACATCGAGATACATAGGGGCGACCCTGGGTTTGGTCAACCGTTGGAGCTGGGGTCCTAGGATTCTAGAGCTGAAGGCGCAGTTAGGGCTGGGGTTTTCAAGGCATCCGGGCTTCAGGTTTGAGACGGAACCTGACCTAAGCGTTGAGGGTCCACATTACCTTACTTCCAGATTATCGGGGTCCTCATGCGGAATTGCGGGCTACGTTGAGAAACTTCCATTTGGGTATCGGTTTGCCTGAGTAAGCTGGTTTTAACACATCTCACGCGGCGCGGCCAGGAGGGAGTTTTCAAAAGGGGCCACGTCGTCCTGTCTGCAGTCCTTGTAAGGGGACAGGGTCTGGAGTCTTTGTTGTAGGCTATCAGATGAGATGATGAGATACGTCTTGTTCCCAACTATCCCATGAACGCACATGCTGCACACTGAGCTGGGGGGGAGCACCCCACGTTAGCTGAACAGAGCTCGTGACAGAAAGCGTGCTGTCCAGTGGCGTGTAGGCAGGTTGACATCTGCACGCAGGTCCTCAGACTCACGCCAGCAAAAAATAATTCCAATCCCTGAAGAACATCTGCCATGCTACGGTGCACTCTCGCGAATTCCTGCATGATCCTAGAAAGTCCCTCTCTTGGGCTTTTTGTCGAATGTTGAAGTATGGTAGAATAACTAGCCACAGTCGTTCACGTGTGATTCTACTGACACGAAGAAATCTAATTTCAGACCTGGGACATTTCTCTGCACGCCTTACCTGGTCGTCTTACCTGATCACATACGGCTGTCTCGTTCAGCAAAAGAAGCCCTAGTGCGCCCCGGACGACTTCACTTTGCAAAAAATCACCCCTGCGTAGAACATGTGACAGAAAAAGCTGACAGCTTTTCAGATTCCCGTACCTACTGACCTCCATGACCACCCCCAACACTACTCCTGCTGCGATAATTGTTCTTCCTACTCCTGGCCCCTGCTGCTACCACGGCTACAATTTCAATTTCTACTCATGTCATAGTCAGAATCTGAATCTCTGTGAGTATTACATGGCCTGGATTAAGTCAAGGGTCACACAGCAGTCGGACCAGCTGCACTGCAGATTCCTGATTAGTTTGGTGGGCAGCTCCAGCCCCCTCCCCTTAACAAGAAGCCCTCCACCAACACTCAAAGAATAAGTACTCCCGCAGGATTGATACTACTTCATGGGATTATTGACTTTTGGGCCATTCCAGAAGTCGGATCTTTGCCCGCCAGGCCCTGTATTAGGCGCTACTAGCGGCAAGATCATCCCAGCTCTTGGGATGTAGCCTGTAGCATCCCCAACTCTCAAAATCATAGCCCAGAAACTGCTAAGCCCAGATTACGCACGCAATCTGATCTGCAATCTCCTCCACCAAAGGTATTTGGACAAGATATCATTCGGGGGAAGTGGCCCTCACTCTAACCTTCAATTGTCAGCTTCAGGCGAAAAGGACTCCCCCGAAACTCTCTGAAACACTTCCCCCTAAAAACCTCTTTCCTACCAGATTTCGAACCAAAGTACCCCTCTACAAGGATTCCTCTGGAGACGAGCCTGAGTGAAGCATTTACCCGGATTTACCTCAACACAGCACCAAACCCTAACCCCAGACTTTGAATCCTAAACCAGAAGACAGAAACGTTAAACCCGCCTCCTGGCCGACTCGGCAGGCCCTTGTCAGCGGCGTTTCGCCATCGTCGCCCTGACGGCTGGCAGTCGCGGAGGCTGTGAGAACTATGGTTCTCGGCATACGGGTAGCCGCTACAATGCGCCTTTAAACGAAAGCTGCGATCCTATGCCAAGGAATTCAGGCTTCAATGCGTTTTCAATGGTATAAGTGGATCAACGTGATCCTGAGTATCTCAAACAACATCAGGGTCAGTCTTAATGGTGCCTAAGGGGGAGTGGGGGCAGGAATGGCTTGATGCTAGAGGTTTTCTAGATGCATCTAGAGTCGAGACTACTGTTGTGATGATTACGAGTATTACCCATGCTAGTACCAGCAGTAGTAGTCGTCGCGTTCGCAGCGGCGGATCACTCTCGGGTATCCCAGTTTCAGTTCAGCGAAATTAAGCAGTAGGTGGACTGGAAATACATCTCTTGCCTCCAATGTTGAACACTACGAGATATGGCCGATGCATTTAGGCTCCTCTAGGAAATACTTGCGTAACCTTGATGGGTCAGGGTGTTTGGTATCCGAGAGCAAGGGCCGGCAAGGGATTAGGTAAGCTCGAGTATCCCCAAATTATAAACCGCGCATTCTCTTCTTCGAATCGCCTGCGGGCTCGGATCCACCAGCCCCCAAACAAACCCCTACGTCCTACAGAGAACTCCCAAGCATGAAAGAACCAATAAAACTCTCTTGAGAAGGCAGTTTTCCCAAAACATAATGTTGACAGAGCAACAGTTTCTAAAGTAGGTCCTTAGGGTTCTTCTGCAAGCATGGAATGTCAAAGCATGTCCCCAGTCATGTCGGAGCCAAAGTGAGTAGAACATGGTTTTGAGAGGTGTTAAAACTCGATAAGCAAAACACTGAGGGTCTGAGCCGAGGCAGTCTGCCAGCGGATTTGTGTTGCACAAACCTGCCTTGGCCCATTGGTAAATGAGGTTCGTCAAGGAGTCATGCAAGCATGTGTCAACCTTTCTTTGATCAGTGGGAGCCTTGCCACCTGCGCGGAGGCCCCAAGTGACCTTGAAGCCAAGGACATGATGCGGAGAGGACATCCCTAACCGTGAAACACTTCAGCGGGTCAGTTGGAGATTCACGCATGTAGGCCTTCGCCGAGTGCCCAATTACCTGTTGAGATCAAGATGCAGCCTGTCGGCGGGTCTGGACACCTTCCACTTGAGTTTCATGGAGGATTTTCGTTTCCGTCCGCACTCTCGTGTGCCCTTGACTAGCACTGTTGATTTTGGGAATGGAAGGCTTGCTGCCTCCATGAGTCGTAGCTTGGGAACTTGTTGTTGTTCATGGTGCATCTCACCCTTGCATAGTTTTGTCTGTGTTTAATACCAGCAAACTCTGCCGACAGGATTCCGACAAGTCCTGTTCTGTTGTTGAAGACGGCGATGGCTATTCTTGGTTGGGACAAATGCCGTTTGCGTCGCCACCTGTCTGCACCGGAACGGCCATGAGGATTGCGCAGCAGCGCCGTTTACGTGTGTCGAATGGTCACGGATTTCAAGTCAGAGTCAAGGTGAGGAATAGTATTGGTGACTGCTCAGGCATCTATATTCTGCGCCAGAAGGACCAGTGACTAGGCCCAGGCCTCGACCAAGTTCACATCCGCGCGGCCCTCTGCCAAACGCTGGATCATCAGGATGTCGCCGTGGTCCACCTCAGAAAGGTCTGGGGAAAATACAACACCAGCCGAGCGAAAGGATTCTTATTGGGGCTGCATACGATTTATCATACGGGTCCATGCCCGCTCCTACCAAACATCATGGAGTCGTCATCTACTGTAGGTTCGTAACCGAGTAATTGCTTGGAATAAGGCTGTAGGGTATCGTATGCCCAAGAATTATAGAAAGACAGTGAGGGGATAGTGTCACTAGCAGTCAAACTTCCATGGTAAAGCAACCGATGCGGGAGTTTCTCAAATCAGCCGCTATAGAACCCTTGATTAACATAAACTCCCCCAATCCCGTAATAAGTCCAATCCATCCCCATGATCCCAAGCGGCCCTTGAGAATATCGGGAAGCCCACCTGTCTCTGCCGCCAGAGCACCCATCTGTGAACAGCAGCATCAGCAGGCAGTGCTCCGGCTTGTAGAAGGATCTGCCAAAAGGCCCATGGCTTGGGATTCCAAAGGGTTTGGCGTTTTTTAATTCAAAGGTTGGTGCAAAGGCAGGCATGGAGATTTAGAGCATAAGGCTTAGGACTTAGAGCTCGGGATCTAAGGCCTTGGGAAAAAGTTTTTTGGGGCTGTGGATTTGGAGGGCACAAGGCTTAGTCATCAGAATTGAAGGTTAAAGGAACAAGTCTTAGGAATTAGGACTTCGGGGTTTTGCTCATGAGACTCCGAATTTAAGTTCCCAAGCCTAAAGGCTTGTGCTCGACACCGTGGACTCTAAACCTCGAGGCCAAAGAACTGACTGCGTCCTGTCCTGTTTTAATTTAAGCCTGAACCTCGAGTCCTGAATCCAGAACCCTAAAAGCTAAGCCCCTAAGCAAGGATTGAATCCTGAACCCCAAATACAGTGCCTCGGCTGTTGCCCGATTTCCACTGGAGGACGCCAGCCCCAAGGCTTTGGACAGAGCTTTGGAGCTGGGAACATGGACCTGACTTCATTTTCCAACATAGAAGGTGCTTGCTGAACCTACTGTTGATGCGCAAAATCCTGCATGACCCTAAGTGCCCTGCACCTCAGGTTATGCTGGATTTCAATATCAACCGTACCAGTAGGGACGCATGGGCAAGTTCGGGAAACTCCAATGCAAAGCGAGTTGTCTCGTGTTTGGGTCTTCAGGGGTAGTGTTTAGGCTTCAAGATTTGTTGGAGGTTTGCCAACTGAAGGCTGAAGCCTTTGTTTCAAATTCTTGGAGGTTTTGGCCGGGGCTGCAGTGCCTTGAAGCTCGACCCCCTGGGCCCTGGAACTCGATGTTTAGCGCTCCCTACGAGCGAAGACAAGTTTTACTGGGTTCAAGGCTTAAAGTCCTGAGTGTCTAAAGGATACAGTATTGACGTTCAGTGTTTAGCTTTTGTTGCTATGTTGATTCGGCACGTTGCGGGGTGAGGCCTGTCTGCTATAACATTGCCGTACATGGCGCCCGCTCGACCACCCAAACCCATAATTTCCGTCACAAAGGCCTGCACATGCACTGTACATGAAGCCATAAGCCCTACGATAATGGGAAACGTAAGCAAATACCCCTGTCAGGTGTCAAACATGCTGCGCGAGGAAACATGCTCGCAGTTCATTAATCTGAGGATGACAGCCCGGATGCAGTCACCTCTTCCTAATTGGAAGCCCCGGACCTTTAAAAAGATACATAGAGTAACACCATTTGTAGACTCAGTGGAGCTTTTGGCTAAGGAGCTTTGTGTGGGGGCGAGATGAAAATGATAAAAATGCAACCACCTTTCCAGCGCACGACCTGTCCAGCAGGCCCCAACAGCAAACATCCTAAACAAACATGCTGCGCCATCATGAACCCTGAGCCCCAAAGCTGGACTACCTGACATGAACTTTTAATTGAACCCGCTCATGCTTAGCTGGACAAGGCGGAATGGATCATCATTTGTCCCTATTCCCAACTAATCACCTTCCGGTAGTAGACAAAACACTCCCATTTAAGATTATATCGGCTGTATGTGAGTCCTTATATATAATGGAAAACAGGATATCAAGGGCTGGGGGGTGTTGAATATCAATAGGGGTACGGAATTAGCGTACATTGGGCACCCCTCACGCGACTTCTGAAACTTTTCACATTCCAAGGCACTGTTGAAGCTAGCAAAGCACTCAACAATTCCTTTGCTGTTCGCGCGAAGGGTTTCATCGTTGGTCAAGGCAAGGCTGAGGAGATTTCGGTGTTGCTTGGGGCTTCTGTGACTCCAAAAAAAGGGTACAACGTCAAGTGTCCGGAGAGCTGGGGAGGATGCAATCTTGTCGCGACTCTTGTGCCTGCTGCTTGTGCTGATTGATGTACTCGAAAAGTCGCCCACATTCCTGGTTCGAAGGAGGGGTCGCTGCAGCAGCCTTCCAGAATCCTGTGTTAAGGTCCTCACGAGAAATTCCAGTTCTTGGGGAGTACTCCGTTACCAAACACTGATGTCCCGACTTTTCAGCGGAATAATCAACTGGGGGCCTGGTAGGATCCTTTAAGTGCAGGAACAGCGTCACCTGCAGCTGGCCCAGAAGGGATAAAATTGATGGGTGAGGTGTCAAAGAGTGATAGAGGGTTAAGGATTAAGGTGCCTGAAAGCAGAAGCTTTTAGGATCCAAGCCAATAGAGGGAATATCAAGGATGGCAGGGGTCCCGTCGGGATCTATTTCGCGAAGCTCCCATGCAATAGAACAAAGTGGCCATGCTTATTGCTGTTTTCAAAAAATGGTGGAGCATCCTACGCCTTAACCCTGCGCCCAAGAACACTTGAACCTAAGGCCTGCGTGGCAAAAGCTATGTAGCCCATAAACTGCTGCCATATGGGCCACGCTGAAAATGCCGGTGCCCTCCACAACCCCAAAGATAAGTCGGGATATAAGAGATCATGTGGTTCCCATTTCAGGATTATGCGGATGATGCGCGGAAATTTTGCAAAATTCAACCCTTATGTTTAGTTGAGATTTGGGCAAAGGAGCCTTCTAACAGTCCCCACATAAGTAATAAGCATAACTCAACCCTAAACCCTCATAAGCCGTAATTCAATCCTAGCCATAGGCCCTAAAGCTTAAATGCTAATTTGAAACCCTGACCATAAGCCCTACAGCCCAGCATCCAAAACCCTAGCCCCCTAGATCCTGGCCTTAAACTTCACACAGCACCAATTTTTATATCTGGTCTCTGTGCAACCTGCCATAACCAGGCACTCTCCCCAAATCGCAATCTAAACCCTGACCCGGAAATCCGAAAACCCTCAGCAGGGCAAGTTAGAGAGAGGGCTCTGCGGGTCCGTTCCCCGCAGCCGCGGCAAGGGCTGACTCCCCAGAACCGCTTTCCTTCCGGCCAAGGGCTCTGATCTGCTAGCTCTTCATGCAAGCTGTTTTGACCGTTCGGGGTTACGCAGTCGAATCTTACGTTTTCACTCTCCAAAATACTGGAAATTCAAGCTGGGAAAGGATGGTCAATTCAAGCCTGTTACCTCAGGCTGGACCCAAACTTTTTGCTCTAAGACGTGCATTAGCCAAACTATGTGCTGCACCAATACTCAGAAGCATTGCAAGTAGGAAGGGGCCAGCTCGTGGCAAGGACCCCGAACTACTAGGACCTATTCCACTGGTATTCGCGACTCATGTGAACAATGACGGGCCTGCTGCTGCTGCTCGTGGTCGGGCATTAAAGTAATTACCCCCCAACATTCTTCTAAAACCGCTTGACGCATCCCTTTGAACACAATCCGCCCATGTTGCTAAGGTGCGTGCAAGTGTGCAAGCTCCACATTTACCAGGCGCTGCTTGGGGCTACCCGGGCTTCCTCTGTCAGAGATGAAACGTATAGTTAGTATAGTTCAAGCACCTGCAGTTTCAGTGTGCCTACCGTCTGCTTCGCAGCAAAGAATTCGACGCACTGCTGCATGCAAGGACGATCATTGGTGTCAAGCAAGCACATCTAGAGAAAAAAATGTGCGATGTAGTCATGAAAAATGCAAAGGTCCAGGCCCTGACGGCCAAGCTGTTGCAGGACCTTGCCCAGCGAGAACACGCCTCATTTTTGAGACACAGTAATCTCTGGAAGACGGAAATGTGTACATGACATTGGGGCAGCACCCTCGCAGCAAACACTTCCAAAGTCTATGATGTAAATTGCACCATAAGCGTCCACCATGAGAATTGCCAGGTTTCAAATCACCATGCACGATGCCTAGCTGGCTCACACACATTACTGCAAATTTCACATCATGAATGAAGCGCCGGCCAACTTCCAAGGGAAAAGGCGTTGAAGAACTCCTTCGCCTAAGATGCTCGAGCACAGTTTCAGGCAGCCAGGCCGAAACAAGTCGTAGCTGTTCTTCTGGTGTTGTGCAGGACCCCAAAATAGCTGACGAAGGAGCCATGAGGCCGTAGAATCAGCCCAGGGGCGAATCCGCACAGCGCTCCAAAGCTGCTTGCAATCCCCCCGACCTCCACCACTGTGACAAGGTAGGCAGCTCCCATAGTATTGCTCCAGACGTTGCCCGGTGGCAGATGTAGCATGAACATGCCGTCCTGCCGAAAGCGTGTCCATGGTGGATGCTGTTTGCGTTGCAAGTGCCAGCCACCTGTCTGATCCACTGGTTGCATGCCTCTGGGGGATGTCGATGGCGGTGATAGCACTGCATAAGGGATGACACCAAACGTAGCAATTGATGATGAGTCCAATCTGTCAAAGTAGCTTCTGAGCTGCAAGGCACAAAGGAATGGTGCACAAGCGCCGAGCATTTGCTGGGTCTTTTCGACTGTCCATGTGGAGAGCGCCTGGCTCTGGAGCATGAGTTCTGGAGCTTTGGAGAAAGGACCACCTAATTAGTAGTAGCTATGCTGCTCCGGTTTGCATGTTTCATGCACGGTTACTTTCTTAACTGACTCGTCCTGCGTCCCCTTCCCTTACCTACCGCCAGGCGCCTCGAAGGGACTTCTGTCGCGGCAAGTAAGTGCCGCACTCAAACATAAGCCCAACCCTGCACCTGTACGCATCAGGTGAGATTTGAAGCAGCTGCCGCTTTGCGCCAAACTGCGTCTGCCTCGTTCTCCTCCCAATACACCACCGTCCCAACTAACAAGTCGGTGTGAAGGAGCACCTCGGCTTGCTCCGAGCTCAGGTGCATTTTTACCTGGTGCGAGACGGAGGTGGCAGGAAGTGGCACCAGCCGGGCTATTTCCACCAGGGTCCACGAGCAAGACATCGGCACATGCCGAAGCCAGGCAGGCATCCTAGAAGCACATTAGAAGCCTACAGTACACGTACGCAGCTTGAGTCTCTGAAAAGCTGCGCTATCAAAGGCTGCAATGACACCCGGCGCCTGCATTGACAGTATTAGAAAAAGGCGTGCAAAAAAAAGGTAATCCAAGAGACGGAGGACGGGAGTAGGAGGGAGGAGAGCGAGGCACAAAGAGAACAACGCAAGAGAGAGGGCGAGAGAGAGAGATAGAGAGAGAGAGAAAGAGAGAGAGAAGGGAGAGGGTGCCTGCTACCCGCCTGAACCTTCCTTAGAAAAAAAGGTTCGGGGGTTTAGAGTTTGAGGGTCTCGGAGTCTAGGGTTTCGGAATTCGGTTTGTTCATGCGCTTCCCTCCCTTAGCTTGAAGCTAGGATTGGGGTTGGCTGTTGAAGGGTTTGCGGGCTCTTTTCCAACAACAAGAAAGCGAACAACAACAGCAGAATATCATGAAGACACTGCTGCTACCACTGAACTCCGAAACGAACCTACATATCTTTCTTCTTCTTTCGGCGCTGGGCTTCCTGGAATTTTTCAGTTGCAGGGGTCCTAGGCGTGGATTTCCTTCAAATTCTGCGCCTAAAATCGCGATGAGGCAGGGTTGAGAGCTCGGGACCTGAGCTTGCTGCTCTGGATTTAGGGCTATTGCAAATCAGGATTTATAGGCTCAGGGATGTTTGGTCTTGGGCATTGGAATCTAAAGGTGCCTGGAAAGGCACATAGCTGATGTCTACATGCGAACTGCTGAGAATTCGACATGAAATCGTAACGCACCCCTGAAGCTGCCGCTGCTGTCGCAGCCGATGTTACAATAGTGAACCCTGCTATGCAAGCCCGAAAACTGAGCCCCAAAATCAGAATCCTCAATCAGAAGCCCGAGGCTCAAAGTCTGACTCCTGAGCCCTAAGCCCTGGAGCTTCCTGGGTTGCCCTTAATGATTTCTGTTGGGGAAGTATAGGGTGCATATATATATATACATATATATATATATGTATATATATATATAAAAGGAAAGCGGTCTTCTCATCATACTAACTTAAATTCCATAACAGAACAGCAACCTAGCAGACGATGCAGCCTGGCACGGGTCGGCCCTTGCTGCTAACAGAGCTTCAATGGTTGGCCGTGCTTGTAGGCCACCTGAGCCATGCACCCCGGCAGTTCAGGCTTGACCACACCTACTGACTTGCAACGATGTAGTATTGCGCAAGTAATGCTCCCTGTGGCAACTTGCTCTTCGCTATTTAGGTTGAGGATATCAAGGCTTGGCCGTCTGAGCAATAGTTATATCAAACGACATCGTTAAAGACCGGCTACCAGTTACAATCATGACGGAGATGGCTTATTAGCTTTGTTTCAGAAACAGGAATGCGAAGATGAACTCTACGGGCAAACAGTTTGGGTTTAGGAGGTCTCAGGACCTCGACTGTGCAGACTGGTTTCAATCAGAGAGAGCCTCGCATACCTAAGCTGCGCCTGATTCCAGGGCACGCAGCAAAGCGCTGCCACCATGAGGGTCCGCGGCATTCGCCTGCATTGCAGTACTCGCCTGTTGGTCTACGTAAACTGCATGTCGGAGTCGTCTTGCGCTGGACTAGGAAATGCTTTCTTTGGTGCGTGCGTGCGGCAAATGAGGCCGAACTGCAGTTGTAATCCAAGTGCGGCATAGGGAAATGCAATCAGGCACTAAAAAAGCCCAGCCTTTGTACGTCCTGAGCTCTCAACAGTAGAGCCTGCAAACCCTCATCTTAAGACTGCACAGCCATGCACCAGTAGATACAGAGTAGGGAGTAGTGAAGCTTTAGATATTCTGCACTCCCCGAAGCAGCATGAAATGGCAGCATAAAAGCCTGTCCTTCTCAAAGATTTCCCGAGTGCCCTGCCCTGACGTCCTACAGGCTTGAGCCCTGCTCTACTGCCGTATTGCCCTCGGACTTCTTCAAGCGTCTAATGCCAAACACCAAAGCCAAACTCCCTGCCCTGCGAACATTGCGAAAAGGGTCAGTGCACTCAAACAGGAAGTATTCAACATTTGCATATGTGAGCCATTAGCATGACATGACATTCGGACCTCAGCCCTTTTCAGTTCAGGAGGGGCCTAAAAAATGTAAACCTTCAATGCTCTCTTAACCCTATACCCTACACTTTGAAGCCTAAACCCAACACATTTGATCCTCTTAGACTGCCCGACTACCCCGGGGCCTCTGTGCCGCTCTGCAGAAGCGCCTCCACCAAGTTAGTCTGTCCCTGCCTGGCCTTAACACTGTGCTAGCAGAGGGCTTAGAGTCAGGGGCTCTTGATTGATGATTCAGGGCATTCGGGTTTCAGGTTCAGGGCACCCTGGGCAGAGGAAAGTATTCGCTGCTTCATCACCGTACGCCAGAACATCTGCAGCTGAGAGGCAACTTGAGTAGAATTTTGCTTTGGGAGTTGGGGTGATCCTTTTGGCCCAGGGCGCGCCTTGTGCTTGAGGCAGCAGGAGCTCGGACTTCTTGTTACGGATTGGAGTTTGAGTCTTTTGATTTAGGTTTCCGTAGTAGCGCTTACTTAATGTAGAAGGTTGGAATACAATTCTTGAGGGGCAGCACACAAATTTCAAGCATCACGGCCTGCAAGTCACAGACTTCCACCATCTTGCAGGGGCATCCAACACATCGGATTCCATAGACACCCCTGCTGAATTCATGCCGGACCAAGGCTGGATTGCATGAGGGTAGAGGCCTTTTTGGGGCTTCCATGTTGGTTTGGGGAAAGGTAAGCTCTTCAAACTTTTACCTAGTCCCCAAATCGAATCCTATACGTTTGTAGGCTGCAACTTGTGTTCAAAATCTCTACCCGAAGGCCATGTGGTCCTTTCATGGACTCTCTGCCGCTACATCCTCGAACCCCCGACACGTTCCAAGATCCTAGACTATGAAGTGAGGGTTGTCAACAAATCTGAAGTGTTGTATGGGAGTCCTCATAATCATAATGAGCAGGACTAACTTGTCTTGGGATGTTTTACCAGAATCCCGAAACCACTAAGGACCCCCCCTGCCAAGTCACCGCCAACACCAAGGCCAGTTCTCTGGGAAGGTCGGATGGAATCTCCTAAGCCGCCGTTCTGGGTATCTGGTCTAAAAATTGCCCGTCGGTTTTTGAGGGTTCTGGGAAAGAGGCTCAAGGTACTAATAAGGCACAACCTGAAGGAAAATCACAGATCCAACGCCCCAAAACCCTCAAAGAAGTAGCACAGAGTGATTGCTCATAGCCAGCCTCCCCAAAAAGTCCACTTGGAAGGCTTACTGATTTTTATTCCTGTGCCAAAATACCTTAAATCCCACAAAGCAAAAACAGCACAAGCTACCTACAAAACATAGATTCTGCCCGTGATGTTTCATCCAAATACTTCAGCATACTTCAGCTACAGCGATCAAGGCTCCGACAAGATGTCGCTGGTTTCTTCTGCTGCCGGAGGCACCTGCGGCTTCTCCTCCTGGTCTGGATGAAGCTACGTGGACTTGCGGAAGTTCAACAAGCAAAGCTCCCTACGACCCTATGACCAAGCCCCCATTGTCCAGAGAAGCCCACACAGCAAGATGGGTGGCATCAGATCTTTCAGCTGTGGACCTGGACTTAAAAGTTGAGGGTCCAAGATTCCGAGGGCTTAGTGCATTCCATATATAATAGGGACTCTGGAGTACCACAACTTCTTCCTTGATCACATCATGTGCCGTGAGTGAAGAGTCCGTGACTTATCGATATACAGCTGGCAATGCCTTATCAAGACAATATGAGAGCTGAAAAGCTGAAAGCATCTGGCGAGGATGATTCAGTACCTATAAAATGAGGATCCATGTCCATCCTATGCCGGTCCCACGGACCAAGCCAAATCATGTCGTAAGAGGCTGGCTCATCCATAGCAAGGAGAGCCTTGCCATCTCGTCTGAAGGTTGAAAGTAATTCTCGACAAGCCTGTATAAACAATAATCGCTGCCTTGCACGATCAAGAAGCGATCAGATTTGTGGCGTAGTCTGAATAACAACAAGAAGACCAAAACAACTCAAATGCGCCAATGGCTACGGGACCTGCCGCGCTGTTGAAGCCTAAGCTCTTTTGCTCAGAAAGACTACATTGCCAAACTGTAAGTCCTGTCAACCGTCCCCCGGCCCTACTACCGGAACCCCCAGCATTCAAACCTGGACCCTAAAGCACAAACCCTGAACTCCAAGTATTACATTCTAAATCCTAAACCCTGAGCCCCAAACCTTTTATCCTGAACCACAAATCCTTGACCCTCTGTAAACTCCCCTGCGCGCATCCTCAGACTCGGAGTCTCCGATGTGGTCAAAACGCGAGTAGTCCAAACGTCCGGGCATGGCTCTAGTTGAGGAAAGCTGCGGCCGGTTTGAACGTAGTTTGCTTGCCATCAACCTACCCCTAATCTGCAGCTGTTCAGAAGCTGCGGAATCTAATATATCCTGGTTGCTCAAATCCATAATCCAGGTCCACCGTTTCGTTAGATGTCTGGATTCCTGCCATTCCTAACACAAGCCCCAAAACCAAGCTCCACATTCCAAATTTCAACAAACAAGGTCTGTCCTCAAAAGAACATTGGATGTCAGCCTATTGCCTTTGCGAGGCTTTTTCCCTTGTGGAGAATCCAAAGGTCTTACTAAAAATCGTGATGCTGCGTGGAAAATTGGCGCCTCTTGCCTTCTTTTTTTTCTGCCGACGCCACTGCAACCGGGTAGAGCCAAGAGACTTCGACCCTTCTGAGATCATGCTGCCTCACGCCTGGGAACTGTCAGCTCTAAATCGTGGCTGCCAGCTGCATTGCAGCACTAATCTCTACCTGCGACGTGGCACCAAATGCACCTTGCATGGAGGGGCTACGGACATACTTTTCGGCTGCAAAAGCTGCGGATATCGACCGAGCACTGCAGCCTTGCCCTCTAAGTGAACGGCAGTCCAGGAGCGAAGGCTGGTATTCACTATTCACTGGGCGTACGGGTCAATATGCGCGGTGCTGCCAAAGTCAGTCTTCTGACTTCTGAAGTTCCTAAGAATTGAAGAGCGTACCCCATCAAGCTGAGCCTGACACGCATTGGGGCGTGTCGTATGAGTTGCACAGGCGGGGTCCCAGTCACAGGGGCTTCTAGTTGACAGGCGATTAGCGAAGAATTTGCAACTGGCAAGAGGCCTCTTGTAGATTAAACCGTCATCATTCAAGCAGTCGCCCCGAATTAAGTCGGGAAGGATTCCATAATCCTTGACACACGTGCACGCGCACCTTTCATTGTACTGGTTATAAGATCTTGAGAAGGATCCGTAGAGAAGAACCCTAGTATGCACAGGGAATATGTACGCGACAACTCGTGGGAATGCACATCCTGAATTCAAACTGCTACTCCGCTGAACCCGGGATCCCGTATTCTTTTGAACTGTTCTCAAGGCACCTGAGTCTGTCAGGGGCCCGTTCTGAGGTTCCACCCCTGTCTGGAAGAGCCAAAGCCGTCAGCCGCTAAAACTCCAGAACTGTAAGGCACGTCTATCCTCGCTTCCCCCAGGGCCATGAGACCAGCGACAGGGCCCCATCCACAACCTTGCATGCCAGGGCGGCTGATGAAAAGCTTGATGGATAAAAGCCTACATATATATATATATACATGCATGCACATAGTTTCAGAACCCTAGGTATAGAGTACCTGCATAATTCCTCGGATTTAAGAACAGCATATAGGGTCAGGTAGGATTTCGTCCTTCAAGAGTATCCACATAGCTGCTTCTTTTCAATTTGCAGACATAGCACGTGCATCGGCAGCAAAGGCTGCTGGAAGCTACTGCTAAGAGCATCTTAGCGTGGCGCAATTACTTACTCGATCTCCTTAAGCTTTTGCACCAACCCTCGACCCTAAGCCCTACCCTTGAGTGCTACCCTGCCACAACCATCGCCATACCCTGCTGTCTATCAGACCTTAAGCTCTACTTAGCATTTCATGGTAATAAGATTGCATATAGCTGTGCTTATATACCCTTAACAAGCCCTTCACGTCCCCTACATCTTGTTGTTCATGGGTTAATTCGGGTTCTAACTAATTACATGTACAACTGGGGTAGGCTTATCCTGAACCTCCGAGAAAGCCCTTTGATCGAGTCGAAGCGGCTGCATCCAAACCATCGCCAACGGTCCTTGAGAGCGAGTATTCTCACGGGGCTTGGGCAGGAACAGCACAGGGGCGGGTTTCGGGGTTTTAGGGTTCAGGGTTTGGGGCTGCGGGGTTGGAGGCTTAGGATATAAATTTCAGGCTCAGGTGTTGGCTGGTTAGCCGTTAAAGGTTTCAGGGCTCGCGGTTTGCTCAGCTAAGGGCTCCGGGCTCAGGATTTTCAACTGAAACCCTGGGCGGAAAGCCTATACCAGCAAACTTGGTGGATACCAAGCTGACAAGCCTCATGGACCCTCAAAAGTTCGGAGCCCTGGGGCACAGCTCCTTTTCAGGACTCTGCATTCTGCATTTTCCAGAAAATCCTCCACCTGGAGTGTTGGTACGCTACAGTGACTTCAGTGCAAGCAGGTGCAAAAACGCATGTTTCAGCTAACAACACTTAAGATGTACATGCTCACTTGCCTTTGATTTTTATTGCCGATGTGAGATCCCTCTTGCGAAGACGTCAGATCTTCAAAAAATCACGACCTGCTTCCGCTTCCCAAGACAAAACATGCCCTGAATCTTGCTCATGGTCAAAAACACCCTGAATATGAAACGAGGTTCAAGAACCGAGGGCGGTAAGCAACCTCTTGAACCCTACTACCCAAAAACTAGGTGCAGGGAAGGCGCACTAGAATTTCCTCGTAGAATCTCAAGGGTTCTTGCTCGACACCTGTTCTGCAAATAGGAGCCATGTCCATATGAGTATGTAAGGGCAAGGTCAAAGGTTTTGGTTTTGAGGAAGTCGCGGGGCACTCTTTTCTATGAACCAATTAGAATGACTGCAGTATGTTTTGGGGGACCCTATCCTCGATGTCCCAATTTCCTTTTTGTGAGCAGCTGCTGACCTTACCGTTATCGAATGACACTACACCTGTTGAGATGCGGGTGCTTCCGCTATCGCGTGTACTTTGGCAACTACTTCTGATAGTCGTAGATGGTTCTCGTAGTTGCTTAGGTTGCGGGGCGGGGTGGAGAAGGCTTTGGATTTTGAAGTTTTGGGATTCGGCCGCTGAGGGGTTTGAATAAAGTCAAGGACAGGCCATCTGGGGAAGCTTGAATCTGCGCACAATGGGACGCGGAAGTGCGCTACTGCTTCACGCATGGGTTTTGTTGATCAAGCTGAGTAAGCACCCTGAAACCCCTACAGTCCGGTTCAAATAGGACTTGAGGGCTTCATAAAGGCCTTTTGGGGGGTACTTGAGTTCAGGGTACACACGCTATGCGGGAACCCGTGCACCATTAATAACTTTAGCAGACATCAAAGCACTTCTTGCTTGCTACAGGCTTGTTTGAGCTGGTCCGAGGCCGTATCTAGAAGATCCTAGCACCTGTGGCTGAGGTCAACCACAGCACCCAGGCTTTAAGAAAGAGCTACTCGAAGGTGTGCAAGGAAATCATATTTCTGCTCCCCATATGTTACATAATCCATTCCATGGTTTACTTGCTCGTGAGGTATCTATTTGCTAAAGCCGTCAAAATCTCCATGCCTGAAGGCAAAGGCCACAAATATCCCAGATTCCGAGTCCCAGGCCTCCAATCCTTCTACCAAACTCTTCTGAAAGTCCAAAAAAATGAGTCGAGTAAGCTCGACTAGTAAACATGCGACAGACATTCGGGCCCAGAATACACTGCAGGGGGGTTCCCTCAAACCGATGTTGTCCCTAAACTATCCTTCAGCAAGACGGCTCCCACACTGAGTACACATGAAGGACGCTGCTAAACACAAAAGTCTCCACCCCGACCCCCAAGCCCTACAAAAAATGTGTATCCGAAGTTTACCGCCTTGAACCGCTTTGGATCCGAATTAAGTCGGAAGTCATGGTCATGGATGCTTGTAGTTTCTGAGCCCTAAGCCCTCCTTTTGAATGTCGTGAGACGCAAGCCCCGAGTCCTCTTAGGGATCACCCCCCGGAACCCCCAAGTAACGGGATTCGAAGAGGGAAACCAGGAGACTGGGCATTTACTCATCTATCTAATTTCATGACCTTAAGCATTTCCGCCGGCGCACGGATGGCCCGGTGGCGATCGCCCTGCCGGCGTGGTAAGCGAAGGGAGCTACGCCTGAAGCGTTGGCAGATTCAGTATGGCAAAGGTACAACAGGATCAGCAACATTTAAGGCTGGCACTTTACAGTGCATGAGGGCAATGATGAGACATGAGCAAATGGAGAAACTCTCAAGGCCAGGTTGGGCTTGGTGGGTACAGCAACTACAATGTGAAGGTTGTGGGAGAGATGGCAAGTCACTTCTGTTCAACTGTCTCAAGGTCTGCAAGGTTTGGGGATCTTTTTTTGCAGGGTGAGGAAATTCAGACACCTCAAAAAGCAATGAAACTTGCTGCGGATGCGCACTCAAAATGCTATGACCTGTAATCACTATAGGGGCCCTCCCCTAACAAAAGGCATCCCAATTATTCTTGGAAACTCTCGCATGGTTCCTGGACCTCATGCCCTTCTCACCTGCCTCCAACATTACTGAAGCTTCAGAAATTATACATCCCCTGCTTGAGTACCAACACGCCGCCTCCCCCCCCATCCACACCCTAATAACAAACAAAGTCAGATTGTATATGATCACGTACTTGAATGGGAAGATTCATTACTGGGGGAGGGGAGGTTCTTTATTTGGGAGACGGGATTAAGTCCGACCCAACATGGATTAAACCCCGCTCGACTTGACTATATTTCGTCCGAGTCGGTCATAGACTACTTGAGATGCAGAGGCCATCTTGTGGCTGACGCCAACAAGACTCAAAGAAAAACCTTTAACCCCCCTAACAGGCTTTTCTTAGTCACAAGCCCAACCCCAAAAGTATAAGGCTTTGTTTGAACTCCTACGACTCCAAAAGCTAAAGGCCTAAACATTGAAATCTCATTTCGAAAAATGGAAGGGTTTCGCTTCTTAATCAGGAGCTCAGATAAAGAGCGTTAATTACTTTGGAAGGCTCAGTTACGTAGCGGATCTTGAAATGAAAATGAGAGCGCTGATTCTGAGCCCTGATTGGCTTGTCCAAGCTCCTTAGGAATTACCGACTCAAACGCTGCTGCCTGGGCTACCCTTTACCAACAGACCTTGTCAGAGGATCTCTCTACATCATTCTAGCGTTATGGAAGCTCTATGGAAAGCCCCCTAACACCTTCTTCCACCTCCTTCACCTCTATCTCCGACTTTTGATCTCACTCTAGCACTCAGTTGTGTTGCTTATACAAATATACCCTGTCCTTCATATAAGGTATATTCCTGTTCTATGTTATGGACTCTTTTGTTACATTCTTCTTTCTTGGTAATGGGGAAGCACCCTTACTTGTGAAAAGCAGGGGTTGCTCATCCAAAAGTGCCACCTAGAATGGCGTGCGGTCCCAGACTCGCGCTGGCTGAACGCCGGCGTCCTGAGATCCAAAGCACTAGAATGAGCACGATGACGCCCACCTGAGCAACATTTGAAAGGGTGGGTAGGTCAGGGTCGATAGTGCCTAGGGTTTTACGCCTCGGGGTTAGGGTTGCTGCTGTAGGGAAGCAGGCAGAGAGTTCTGGCAATCCCACAGAAATTGCTCGAATCTTCAGAACTTACAGAAGGCCCGCTCTTGTGTACTGTGGATCTCAAACTCAAACACTGTCCGTCCACCAACGCCTTGCACTTCGCAGGTGCCATGCGTGCTTGGAGGCTGGTAAAACTTAAGCTCCTGCCGAAAATTCCCAATCAACACACATACACATACAAACACGCCCGATACATAACCCAAGCAAATAACCACAATTGTGGAAACTAAGCCCCAACCCCAAGCTCACTTCAGCTCAAATGATCTGAGCCGTGCGCCACGATGGCCTCGTTCCGACCAAACTGTCGGACGCCATCCCGAGGCTCGCAGTAGAAGCATAGCGCTCCTCCCAAACATGCCAGGTGGTAGGCAGACCATGCATCAATATAGCTTCTATTGATCCCTTTCTGAGTTTGTCATGGTTTCGTTTTAAGCCGTACAGGTGAGCCGTAGTGCGGACCCATCATGCTTCAACATGGTCGGCGTTGAGGCTTTGGGACAGCAGGGCAGACACCTCAATCATGAGAAAGACACGCAGTGACCGCATGTGATCTCAAGCAGGTCAAGCAGGACGAACAGCAGTGCTGAAACTCGTAGCAGATTTTGCAGTATGTGCCACAGCACCAGCTGTAGGGTCTCCAAGTGCAGACAACCAAAGGGATGCCAGGCTATTTTCAAGCACCAAATGCTGTGATGCGGGCAAGCCGCCGTCTACGGTCGTGGCGTTGTACCTGACATGCTTGCTAGAACGAAGGGGGCTCTTTCATATCGCAGGGGTAGGTCTACAAGTACAAAGGCAACATTGCATGGAAACCCGGCAGCGGCCGTTAAAACACAATTGCCTGTCGAAAAGGCATCTGCATGGGTTCCATGCTAGCTGTACAAGCGACCGAGAGGTGTATCTTTGGGTAAAGTTCTCTCGCGAGGCTGAGGCCGTCTCTGCTCGTCGGCCACTTGCTTATCATGCCACAGGATGTGCTGCAAGTAACGATGGAAGGTACTAGAATTAGAAGCGCTGCCGCTGTAGTCATGTTGTGCCAATGACTCTATGCTCTATGCCAGGGTCTGGGCCCCAAATTGGACTAAACCTTTGTCATAGCAGATCTCGAAGTCTGGTTGATGAACTCCTGTGCGACAAGCTTTGGCTCCAAGCCGCCCATTTGACGCTCACCGGGCTTTCAACCGTGTAGGGTTGTGAGGCATATGATGCGATATGTATGTACGGATTGTTGGGGAGTTATATTGTTTATTTAGGTTTCTACAGTACCCGCAACCGGCATGGCCGCTGACTGGCGCATCAAGCACAACAAGATCTATGTCAAGACTTCCTGGCTTTGCGGGATGCCTATCTTCTTTCAACGATCAGCTGAGGTCTTTGCCAGGAGCGGTGCACAATGACACCTGTAAACCTTCAACCTTTTGCCGAAAGCGCGTTACAACCCCTAACCCCAGCCCAATCTCTCAAGCCCTGTCAATCCTATTAAGACCGTAGCCCCAAAGCCCTAAACTCCCATTTCCCCATGAGTGCTGCCTGACGTGTGTGAGGGAGTTGCCGCACTCGCATTCCTCCGGAGTACATTGGTCGGAGGCTTCCGTACCTGAAAGAGAAACAGATAAAGGGCCCAAGGCTTGGGCTTCGAAATCCCTGCCTGAGCCTTCAACCCAAGCACCTTGATGAAGCCTGCTAGGTGTGATGCCGCTGCTTCGCGGTGGAACATGGGAGGGTCACGGTTTCAGAGTTTTGGGTCACGCATGCTTGTTTCATGCCGTTTTTCGACCCTGTTGGGAAGGGCATCCCGAATTGTTTTAATCCCAGTCCCATGGTAGGGTGTCTGCTCAGCTTAAGGAACCTTGGCCCTGTATGAGGCCTTGGTAGCTATCAAGGCTTGGTGCTGACGGCTGGTGTGAGGCCTGCACGGTGTTGCCGTCAACACTTGGGTAGTTCCCAAAATTCGGGTCCCAGTGCAACATGCAACATGCGGAAGTCCCAGCTCATGATTAGAGAATCGCCTCCCAACCCTCTTCGATGCTCCTCTCATTCAGTAACCCCAAAACCTTCACAATAACCCTACACCGGCACTGGTCACCATGTAGACAAGCAGACCCAAACCCGAGCTCGCTAACGGAAAGGTACATGCAGGCAATCGCTCAGGCTCGCAGGCGTAGCAAGCCTTCCCATCGACACTGACGTTCCTAAGTATTAGTGCTCAGGGTTAAGGGTTTGGTGGACGTGGACGACAAGGAGGAGGGGGAAGGTAGGTACCTAGGGTTCCAAGGTCTACCCTAGCAGGCAGAACCCTGCAAGGGATGTACTTTGGAAGGTAAACGTCTGCACCTTTCTGCCATGGCCTCTTTCTTCTGGGCTGCCCCAGGGGGCCCAAAGTATTCGAAAAGAAATTGCGCGTGAATTCGTGGGCAAGTTTGGGCCATCCCCCGCAAATAACAACAAATACATACTATAGTTGTATCTATGACATCTTCCTAGCATGTTTTATTCCTATGACTCGCAGTGAGCCTTAGTGGGTGGGGCAAGAGCCCCGGGCAAGCGTTCCTATTTGGTCTGTCCAGAAGATTCGACGGTTACCTTCCACCAACCGTACTACCATCTAAAGCCGATGACGATTTACGACTGAAGGAACATGGGCTCAATTCATACTGCTTCCCCGCTCCACCTTTCTGACTTTGACCGTAACAACCTTAGGCCCCTTTTGGATCCGTACATCTTTTGGCCGGAGACCTCAAATCCTGAGTGGATCACAAATCCAAATCCGGTAAACTGCCACAACCTAGACCCACAAGCTTTCTGAGAAGGCGACACCGCAAAAGGGAATCTGGAATCCTAGCCCTGAGACTTGCCGCTGGGCGACACGAGCTCTCTGACATGAGAGGAATTGGCACACACGCAGGATTCGTCAAATGTACCTCGGATGATTCTGGAGATCCACTTCCATTGAACTTGCTGGTGGTCAGGAGAAACTGACGGAACGGATCATAGGGACTGTGTTTTGAAGGGATATCTAGGCGCTGTAGGCCCGCTAACTTCCTATAGCCACCATCAAGCAAACTGAGGTTCGACCCTCGCATCCACTGCAAAACCTTTTCAAAACACAGTAGGCGTGCGCTAGGGGCCCTGGAGACGCATGTGGGGATTGTTTTCGCGATTTCTTCAAGCATCTTCCGTAACTTCGGAAGACAAAAGGGAGTGTTCCAGTTTGAGACCTTGGGCACTACGTCTAGGATACAAGGACTTTGCCAGTGGCACCAGGTTGCTTTGGAATGCCAACCCTGGACCACACTGCATCATCCCCGTCTAGCTCAGGTCTTCACTGGCCTACACCCACAGTGGTTGCGGTGCAAGTGGGACTCGAATGGCATTTGACGTGCAAAGTTCAGGGTGGGCTGGGGCTAAGACACCTGTTCTGAGCCTTGTCCGGAAGACGGCGAAGTGCGCATTGACTAGCGTTTTGTCTTGGGGCTGTCGGTCTGTGAGGTATAGTTCAGGGTTCTGGGCTGGAGCTTTAGGATTGTTGGACACGAGTCCATGCAATTCGCCTGCTGCCACCAGCGCACCCTGTGGCAGTACATGTTCCACATGCAACTTTGACGGGATCTCTGCAAAGTTCGCCATCTGTCGAAGTCTGATAATTCCTGATACCGAGATTCCGAGAAGGGCTGTCTTCTCAAAATTGTGGGTCGTGTTTCGGAGCCCCACAAAAGAAGACCATACAAACAAGAAGCCGCTACAAGAAGGACTGTACATTCAACCCATACTTTGTCGAGCCCAGATACAGGCGGTTCCAACTGAATCCGAGGCAGAATCCTGCGTGCTGGGGCAATACCTGCATGGGCAAAGCAAGGGCAGAACCACACGCACGATGCCGAACCCTCGAATTGATCTAGATCTTTGATCCCCAAAGGCAAGATGGGGAGTCATGTGGGGACAAAGGGTTAGTTATTTTGGGCTTGTATATATAGATATATATATATGGATAAACTGGGATGCCAGAAGTCAAAAGCTCTGACAGCACCTCAGAAAGCGCACATGCAGTATGACAAACACATCATCCCCCAAGCTAACATGTAAACAAAAGGAGCCCAAGAAATACCAAACATTTTTCCAAAGGAGATTCATGGGATTCACTGCAGAGTTAGTTTAGGGAGGTACCTAGTTTTTCCCTTAACCTATCCTACTACAGAGGAGCGGGTAGAAAAAAAAGATGTAGGACTTAGGCTTCTGAGTCGGGAGAGGTTTGATTTGATGCAGTCTGGGCCACGACACAATCACAACTTGTACCTGACCCAGCACGTTTGTAATCGCACGAGGGAAATTGGGCTTCCCTAGCCCTGAGCCGAGCCAAGGTCCAATGCATACCCCTCAGGTCCTGCACGGTAAGTATGATCAAGAGGCATGATGGCTGCAAACCCGGCACCATTTGAAACAAGCAGGAAAAGTACTCGTCCGACGTCGAACACGCAAGGAGGCATTTGGGAGTATCTCGAATGATTTCATGGAATCCTTGGTAGGGAGTCCTGTGATCAACTTTAATCCATTTGCTAGGGTACGTAAGCGCCAACGGCCCTACTTGTTTTAAGAATCCCTCGTTACCTTGGCTCAGTTGGGAGTGGGGCGGGAACTTGATACTGCACCGTGCTATTGATATGCTTGTTGCCTTTCCCGTAGCCACACCTTGCAACTTACAATTTGAAAAAAATACTTTTTACGTCACATGATGAAAAATCCCCAAGCAGATTCGTGTGTATCTACACACACACATATATATATACA